>JAHBMJ010000901.1:0-24218 GCA_018398765.1 Chromera velia | reverse complement strand
CCTTACTTGCAGGAGGTGAAGAAGATCTGCAGCCAGTACACAAAGGAAACCTATCGGTGGGCCAAGGACGAGGCAGAGAGGGGAACAATCTGGGGGGCCCGCAAGACCGCATTCTGGGCAGCCCAGGCACAGCAGCCGGAGAAGCAGCTGATGGCAACCGACGTTGCTGTCCCCATCTCCCGTCTTGCTGACTGTCTGGCTGCGACTAAGGAGGACCTTGACAAGTCTCCTCTGTTTGCCCCGATCGTGGGTCATGTGGGTGACTCGAACTTCCACGTCGTGATCATGTTCGACCCAGAGAACCCAGAGGACGACCATGAGGCACACAGACTGAATGAGCGCATGGTCGGTGGATTGAGTGTTGGGTTTGTCTTGTCCGTTTGGTGCTTCATTGCTCGGCCGCTCTGTCTGCCGAACACGGGGATGTCGTGATCCTCGTGCTTTCTCCGTGCCTCTTGATGCAAGCACGCAGTGCTGTGTTGATCCTTCTCGAGTTCTCCGGAGCGGAGTACCCAGGGTCTCGTTGTCTGGAATCTTTTCTGATGAAGAAAGTCGGCCGATCTGCCTGCTTTCCTGTCGAAAGAAGATAAATTCTGACTACAAACCTCTTCCTTCCTGTCACCGACAATTGATGGAATTGTGACCTTCGTTCTTGCAGGTCTATCGGGCGATCCAGATGGAAGGCACTTGCACAGGAGAGCACGGCATCGGACTGGGCAAGAAGAAATACCTGGAGGCAGAGCTGGGCAGACCTGCAGTGGACCTGATGGCCAAATTGAAGATGTCTCTGGACCCTAAGAACATTTTGAATCCTGACAAGGTTGTCTCTGTCCCTTCGGCATAAATGATCGTTGCGTTTCGTTGCTTTTTGTTGAGTTAACCTTGTTGAGAAAAAAGGAGATAGTGGAAAGTCAATTTGTATCATCGAGGGGTACAATCGAGACTGAACACGCAACTGTAGAAGTAGAAAATGAAAAGTTGTTCAAACACACCGATTCGAAATGCTCGGAGTCTGGATTGATTGTGAAAACAGTTCAAAAGAAGTGAGGAGGGAGCAACACGATGACTGCAGGCAGAGAGGAGAGGAGAGAGGAGAAAGCAAGAGAGGTGTTTCGTTTTTCCGTTTTGATCGTGTTTGATCAACATTTCCTTCCTTTTTGTTATCTCCTTCTCCGATGGCTGTCCTGTCGAGTACACTTTGTGTGCCTGGCTGCCTGCCTGCCTGAGTCCCCCTTTTGATTTTTAAATGCGCTGTCTCTCTGTTTTCTGAGAGTCCGCGAAAAAGAGGTGGAGAGATGGGGACAGAAGATTGGAGGGGCATTTGCTTGCTCCAGTAGGAGGAGGACGTGTGAAAGGGAGGAAGGAGGGAAGGAAAAATGGGAACAGGGCATGCTTTTGGCGTGAGATGCGAGCGTGCCCCTTCCTTTTTTGGTACATGAAGTGACGTTATTCTCTCTCTTTCTCGCCCTTTTTGATTTTGACAAGGGGGCGTGGAGGGAGAGTTGTTTTCATATTTCGTTTCCCCTGTTTTCTCTCTTTTCTGTCTTCTGTGTTTTCTCCCTGTCTTTCTTCCACTGTTTTTTTCTTTCGTGAGAGTGAGTTGGCGAAGCCCGAGAAGAACTCTTGGAAGGAATTAAGTGTCTGCCTCTTCTTCTTCTTCGTGTTGGGGGAGGGACAGTGAAGGAACCGCAACATGGATGGAGATTGGGTTGGGCAGCTGAAATTGGATTGGGCAATCGTGGGGGGAAGTACGCAAGCATTGCCTCTGGAGCGTTGCTTTCTGTTTCTCTCCTTTTCTGTGTTCCAACAAGCCGGGCTGGCTTCTGTCTCTTTCCATCTTTCCTTCTTTGCCTTCCTTCTGTCTCCTGTCTTGGTCATTCATGTGCCCCAGCTGACTTCGCAGTCTCTCTATGAGAGAGGAGGACTTCATTGATTGATGGTACCCGCTAGAGCCTCGACAGTTTTCTTTCTTCGCCTGTCTTCGTTTGAATCGATTTATCTTTTATGTCATCCGCTTGTAAATCTCCACAGAAGATGGGACATGGTAGTTCTTCTTGGCTGAATTTCTTTGTCCTTTTCTGTTTGTCCGTGTGTCTTTCGTGCTACTTTTGCCTTTGCCACGCGAAGACATACCGGCAAGACAGAGAGAGATGGTTTACCGTTTTGAGTGGTTCCGTGTGAAATTGGACCACAACTGTAGCTTACCCGCAAAAAGCACAGCCCGCCTGTCACCCTGTGGCTTTGTCGGTCAAACATTCTGTTTGCTTCTCGTTGACGTAGTCTTAGCTGCTTCCTTCGCCCTTTTTGATTCCTTTCAGCATCCGGGCGTTTCGTTTTGATTGGACAAGTTGGCGATTTTGGTTTTTTCCTTTTTGGAATGAAATGTATGGCTCACGGCCTGTCCATGAAGGATGCCTCTGTTTGTCCCCCTCCTTTTTTTTTTCCCTTCCGTTGCGGCAAAACGTATCGTTCAATCCTTCTGTCTTTTCGTTCTTGTCTTTTGCCTATTTGCTCTTTGTCCCAATCCGCCTCCCTTCTCTCTGCACTCGTTTTGTTCTCTCTCAGGGTCCGATTCTCTCCTTCCCTCCCGCCTTCCCGTAGTCATGCTGAGCTGCTGGGTTGTTGGATCACCCACCGTTTTAAGTCAATTTAACCAACCCATACCTCAGTTAGTCAGACGTAGTCCATTCTTCTTCATCAAACACACTCTCTTCCCCCTCCCTTCAGCTCGCCTATTCTCCCATGCTACGGCTGAAGGAGAACTGGGGCCTTGCTGCATCTTTTCTTTTCTTCTCCCTTGAAGTCCTCTCAAGATTGAAGGAGGAGAACAAAAAGGAATTCGTTTTGGTGCACATGCGCAGTGAGAGCCTGCAAGCGTCGATCTGTCCGTGACTGGTGCTCGGCGTACGCAATGCATGACTGTTTCTCCGCCGCCCCCCCTCCCCTCTGTATGTATATGCATTTCATTCTCGCGCTGCGAAGGACGGGCCCCTTTGGGCCAATGTGTGGGTGTGTGGGTCTGACTGATCCTTGGAACGTTTTGCCAAATTGAGCTGTCTGTTAAGGAGTCGTACAGCGAAGAGAGGAAAAGGTGTCAGAGGATTTGTCGATTGATCGATCGATGGTTGATGTCTCGATCTACAGATTCTCTCTCCCTCCTCGTTAATCTATATGCGGCCTGGTCTGGCTTGAGGTAGCTCAACTTATGGAGAATTGGCGTGTTCAAAGAGAGCTTGCGGCAAATTCGTGAAAGAGGAAAAGAATACTTAGCGACTCCGCTCTGCATGACTCTCATGCAGTGGATGGCTTCCTGCATCCCTGTGCGTGTGTGTGACACTCTGTGGATGCACGACCGTCCTTTTGCGTGTAAATCTTGGCCCTTCGGGTTGCGGTACATGCACGAATGCATGCAAATGTGTCTCAGCCTGTGTTGTTCTTGCAAACCTTCCAGAATCGACAGTTCCACTTTCAGTCAATTCAATAGACGCCGTGCTCAAATTTCAACTTTCTTAATGCTCGTTCCTTACAAATCTAATTAAACAGCACGGTTTTGCATTATTTATGCAATTTCATGGATATCCAGGCGTAACAGTAACTGAGGCGTTCATACTCGTATATGCAGTGGGCCATATTATATATATATATATATATGTATATATTATGCACTTAAGTGCTAGTTTAAGTGTACTGTGTTGCGTACATATACTATTTATACGTTTAGTATACTGCTAGCGTTTAATAGTAGTGTTACACAGTCTTGAGATTAGTTTTGAGATCTAGCTTACCGTACCGCTGCCTACAATACTTAATTTATACTAAAGTGATAACAAGTTTATGTATATTTATCTAATTTAACTTGGTTCTATAAGACTACTATATGTAGTTATAAAATTATAAATATACGACTCTTCAATATGTATATAGAGAAATTTGTTCTTTATTCGTCCATTCATCAGGTTTGCAATCTACATGAATCGTCAGGATGGCTACAGTTTTTTATTGTCATCGCAAACGGGAAAATATTACATGTCAACCACCTCTAGAACCGCTTGCGTTCTTTCTCTTTTTGACTTTCCTCTTTCACTAAATGTCCCTTCGCGGAAAACCGGATTGGAAACCGATTTCGCCCTTTTGCCAGGAACTGATGAAATGAAATGATACGAAAAGGAGGATCGAATGGATGAAGGGAGGACACATACGGACAGCTAGTGTTGTATCCTTCTTCCTCCAGGCCCATGCAGGAAGAGGTGGACGAAGGTCATGGATCGACGGATCGAAGAACAGCTGGACAGATGGGCGGATGCATGCAAGGACGGTTGGATGAAAACGCACAAAGAAGAAATAATTACTGTAGACTGTTTGGGAGGGAGACTCAAAGGCGGGAAAAGAGAATGCACAAATAAAAAGTGCCGAGTTGAGGGGAATGAATCAGTTTATCTTCCATCTGCAAAAATTTTCTTGTATGATGGAGTTTGGTGGAGGAAAAGTAAATGCGTGCGCCTGTGTGTGTTTGTGTGCTTCGAGAGCGAGTCGATCTGGCATTCAGTTTTTGATCATCCACAGGGCGTGTCAACTGCCACGCGCCTGTGCCTGCATGCCCAACTCGCGTATGGGGTGCTGGTACCTCGATTTGTTTGTCTTTCCGAAGACCAGTGACGAAGGAAGGAGAACAGACAGACAGACAGACAGACAGACAGAAGAAACTGTAAAGGGAGAAAATGCTTTCACACGAACGCCAATGAGCGCACTCATTCTCTCTTGTTGCATCGTGTGTGCGCCTGAAGAACTGAAGACCGCATGGAATCTCTTACTGGAAAGGGAAGAAGAAAAGGCAGAGTCTCTCTCTGTGGGGTGCTCCGTCAATTCGGGAGGCGATCTGCTCAACAAACCTTCTTTTCTGTTCTATTGTGTGGGGGCTCTTGCCCGAGCTTTCATTTCAATCATTCCCAGAAGGAAGGAAGGCATTCATTCCTTCCAGACCCCTCCCCTTTCCCCCCTTGATGCATTTGATTGATCCTCTATCTACTCCCTTCCCCTTTCAGACGGACTTGCATGAGTCATTGTTTGTTCTTTCTTTCTGTCTTTCTTGAGCGTGTAGAACAAGCTAAACATACAACACAGAAGAAGCAAGACAGACATTTCTGATGGGGTCATGGAAGACATGTGAGGAAAAAAGAGGAGGGCCAAAGAAGCAAGGAGAAATACAACTGTTGTTGTCGTTTGACTTCGACTGTCATGGACGAGTCACAAAGAGAAAGTGGGTCAGAAAGACAAGGTGAAGTCATTGATTGGGTAATAAATGACACCTGCGCTTCGTTCTCTTTCAATTGCAGTGCCCTCGAGTGTCTTTTCCCTCGCGCCTCGGTTGCTTTCGTTGTCCTTTAACTCGCTCTCTCGGGAAGCACGCCCTTCGTCTTCCCGATTTTTCTTTCATTGTCTCTTGCTCTGCTCCTCTCACCCCTCCCCGCCCCCCTCCTCACGTTCCGCCCCTGATCAACGGACAGGTTGATCTGTTGTAGAAGAAGTTGAATACAAACAGTGAAGTGAATGCCTCGGTCGATTTACTTACAAACATACGAAATGTTTACAAGTCCTGACTTCCAGTCGTACAGAGATATACAAGGATGAAGCAAATAGTCGTGCCCCTTTCCCTTGCCTTTCCCCTCCCTCCAGAAAGTGTGAGTAGAATGGCAGTGTGTCTGTTGCAAGTCTGGCAACCCCCGCCCCCCATCCGGAGGAAAACTCCAATCGATCTCATCCTCCTCTGCATATCCTTTGAATCAGACACGCACACTCAGAGAGCATAAAGCTCCCTCTTCCCACACACCCCTCTATCGCACAAACGCACGCATCTGTCGCGAAAGGGACAAGCGTCCATCTCCGCAACCGATCTGATTGATTGCCCTGCTCTCCATCCATCCATCCTTCCTTCCTTCCTTCCTTTCATCCATCAGACCATCGATCATGGCTTCTTGGAAGACTTCGTTCATTCACTGTCTATCGAAAACGGCTTAATTTACTCACCAAATGCTTTTTCAGACTTTTTCTGCACAGGCATGTTGAGAAGATAAGGCAGAGACAGACAGAAGGACAGGAGGAAGGTAGAGGATTTGTTGACATGCATGCAGAAAGAAAACAAAAGTGGTGCATCCGATCACTCCCTCATCCAACGATCCATCCGCATCCAACGATCCATCCGTTCCTTCTCACTCGCCTCATCTGAGACCCTCCCTCCTACAAACAAGAGAAGGAAAAAAAGAGAAAAACAAGATCCATCCATCGGTCCATTCATTCATTTACTCATTCATTCAGTCATTCATCGTGCAACCATCCATCCACTCCACCCGCCTCTCTGGAAGGCACTGGGTAGACAAGACACACAGAAAGAACCAATAACCTTGTCCCCCCCCTTCCAAACATCACGCCCCTTCCCCTTCCCCCCTTTCTTGTGTTTGTCTCTGCCCCTCCCCCCTTTGACCCCTGGTCTCCCTCCTTCCAGCAAAAGAAGAGAACAGCCGGAACGGCATCCATGGAGCAAGAAGGGGATTCACCAAAGACCCCCCGCCTCCGTAGGCTGCTGCTGCAGGGCCCGAAGCCCCCCCACTCGCAACGGCGTCGGAAGGGAAAGAGGACGAAGGGCGTCTAGACGAAGACGCCGAGGCAGAGGCACTGACGGCCCTGTTGGTATTCTCGTCTTCGTCTTCCTGGTTCATCACCGCCATCTCACTCTCGGGCTCCTCCACCTCAGCCGCACTCGCAGCTCGCCTGTCTGCCTCCTCTGCCACTTGCAGAGCATCAACAGCTGCGGCTGCGTCATCCTCTCCCTCTGCTCCTGCTTCAGTCACAGCGAGGTCAGCCTGACGTCGCACTTGCGCACGCACATTTGCCACCTCGGGACCGAGACCCTCAAGCAGCTCGTTTGCTGCCTGATCGTCTCCTTGCTCATCAAGCTGGTTCAGTCGCTCCTGCTGGGCACTGGAGAGACGGAACAGGGGGGAGGCACGGCGCCCGCGCACCCGCCGTCGACGCTCTGACGCACGCGCGTGACCCCAGAATCGGGGGTCTGCGTCTGCATAAGCCTGAGAAGGCCTTTCGACTACAGTAGAAGCAAAGGATACACCCCCCTCAGGGCGTCGACGAGGGGACCGCGACGGTCTCGGTCCTGATGCTGCTGCTGCTGCTGCTGGAGATTGATTCTCTGTCTCTCTCCCTCTCTCTTCCGCGCTCTCGTCAAACAGTTGAAGAACTGCAATCTCTGCCTGCTGCTCTGCGGAGAGAACCTGCGGACCTGTGGGCTTTCTGGACCTCAACCTTCTCTGCCTGCACAATTGCCTTTCGGGGACGTCGAAGCCCCCGCTCTCATCTGGGCCCAGCTCTCGGGGGGGCGCTGTGTCCACTGTCGCGTGTCGTGTGTGCTGAGGAGGGTGTGGGGTGTCGGTGTGGTCAAGAAAGGACCCCTGTCTGCTGCTGGGGGACTGGATGAAGCTCTGCTGCTGTGGCTGCTGCTGCTGTTGGAACTGGGGAGATGAGGAAGACAAACCTGCAGAGCATACAAAGCGACAGAGGCAGAGGCCGTGTCAATGTGTCTTGCTCGCGCAAAAAGAAAAAAGGGGAAGAGACGTGCACTCCCCCATGGCGCAAAGACCGGAAAACCCGAAAGAAAAAAAAGAAAATGCTGTCTATGAAAGCCAGTCAGAAGGCAAGTTGACCAATCGAATGCTGTGAACCGAAGAGTCAACATTTGCATTCCCGAACCCCTGTTTGATAACAAATCAAGTAACAAACGCTTTCAAAAAGAGGATACAAGTCAAAACAAAAGAGGTGTGAGAGAGCTGCTAACTCCTCTTGCCGACTTACCGGTGGGTGAGCCTGCAGCGCCAGAACTGAGAAGAGCGGAGGCCGAGGGCGACAGGCCGTGAAGGGAGTGGGAACGGACGGACTGGGCAGACCTGCTGCGACTGCGGGCAGCTGAGCGAGAGCATGCGGTTCTCAGACCGCGCACACCCCCTCTTCCCCTCTCCCTCTCCTTCTCCCTCTCGCTCTCAGCAGGCTTGTGGAACGAGAGCGAAAACAACGCTGCGTCCAGCTCCCTCTCCTTCGCTGCCAGTTGAGGGGCAGAGGGTCGGTCTCCGTCCCCATGCCCCCCCTGCACCTGGGCACTCCACGCAACGTTCCGACCACCCCGTCCCCCCCGACGCCTGTCATTCACAGGAGTGGAACCTGGCTGGGCAGAGCTTGGAGATTCTCCGTCGGTTGCCTCAGGTTGAAAAGACGCGCTACGGGGTCCCTGGGCAGGGGCAGAGTCGGGTTGCTGAAGACTCGTCCCGTCACCCCCTTCACCCCGGACAACAACCCCATCACCCCGATCTGCAGCCGAAGCGCCAGCACGCTCATCAAGAGAGCGAGAAGCACTCAACCCCCCCCGTCTCCTCACCACCCCTGCCTCGTCTTCTCCCAGTTCAGCCCTCTCAAGAGCCTCACATTGCTGGGCAGTCATGGGAGGAACAAACCTAGTCGGCTCTCTCTCTCTGATCCTTCTCACCCGCTCCTCCCTTCTGGCAGGCTGTTCCCAGTCGGAATTTGCCACTGAGCCTAGAATCTCAGGAGGCTCAGGGGAGAAAGAAACACCAGATTGATGAGAAGACTGCCGAACTCTTAATTGAGCCGGCAGTCGAGAGGTCCCAACGGGAGGCTGGCCTCTCTGCCTCTCCCCCTCCTGCTGCTGCTGAGTTGACTGATGTTCAATCTCCTCTGTATAGATCGTCACAAACTCAGCCTGCAGCTGTGCAACCTCGGCAGCTGACGGCCGTGCATGCGGCGTCGGTCTGCGGGCCCGGATACGCGCCGCCCTTGCTTCGTGTCGCTCTGGGCTCTCAAAACGCGTCCCCTGATCCTCCCTTGCAGAACCTGTAAGAACCACAGGGGGCTCTGGGGAGAAGGTGATGGCCTGGGAGCTCTCTTCTTCCCGTCTCATTTCGTCCAAATGACGGGGGGTCAGGCGGACGTACTGGGTCGGCAGGCGGGAAGCAATCACGTTCCTGCGTTGCTCCACGCGGAGAGACGACTCATCGAAAGTGGCATCATCTGGAGGCACGCAGAGGGGTGGTTGATCGGTGAACGTCACACAGCGCCCCCACTCTTCCCCACTCTCCATGCCCTCCTCCTCCTCCATGGTGAGGGAAGGCTGAGCGGGGTGCGAAACGGGCGTGGGAGGCCTCGCACGAATGGCTGCTCTTCGACGCATCTGTCGGTCTGCACAGTCATACTCTGAAGTTGAGTGACTGTCAAATGGGGCCAGGTTGAGAGTCACCTTTGACCCTGTACGCGTGCCAGGAGGGAACTCTGCTTCTTCGTTGCTTCCGTCATCAACAGCGGCTGCGAGTTCTGCTGCTGTGGGGAAGTGAAAGGGCGTGGGGTTTCTCCTTCTTCTCCTTATGGCCTCCCGCCGGTCCACTGCGCGGTCCAGACGGTCCCATTTCCCGTCATCAACTCCGATCACCTTCGTTGAGCGGTCAGAAATACGCACGCGGGTGCCGTCAACCACGTCATACCCGGGGGTGGCCTCCACAGCTTCGTTCAGCTGGCCTGCCGAGCTAAAGGGTTTGGAAGCACTCTCTGTGCCGGTTTGGGGGATGCGGCGTCTGGAGGGAGGGGGATGGGGTCCCCCGTCTCCGTCTCCTTCGTCGTCGGAACCTGGAGGGGAGGGGGGGGGAGACCGGCCACGCATGTGAGCGGCAGGATTTCGTGGGGGCGGCTTCTGTTTGGGCCAGGGGGAAGGTTCTCTCTCCCGGATTCCCTTTCGCCTCTCGGCTGTGCGCTGGGATGAGTAGAAAAGAGGGTCATCAGGGGCGATGATGGAGGGCAGACCGTGGGCAAAAGTGACCACAGCACTCAGATCGTGTTCCCCTGTTTCTTTCTCTTTGACAGACGAGGAGTCTGATGGGATACCTGCACGGGCCTTCAATCCGAAGGGGGAGAAAGTCGGCCCAGTCTTCCTTCGTGTTCCGATGGCGAGACGCCGTCTCACTGTTCGGTCGGGATGCGAAAAGAGAGGATCGGAATCCCAGAGAACCACCGGACCGAAACGATCAAATCTCGCTTCCTTCTTGTGCCCGACTGTATCTCCCTCTTCCTCTTCAAGCATCTTCTCCTGCTCCTCACTCAAACGCACGTAAGGCGAGGGGGCACGCTGGCGCTGACGCACGCGGAGTCGTCTGCGAGCGTTACGCTGGGCATCGGACTTGAAGAGAGGGTCCGCAGCTTCATCTGCAATTTCTGTTTCTGTTCCAAAAAGAACGTGGAGTACCGGTTTCACCTGAGACTGCAGGGATGCCAGGTCGGTCTGGCGACTGCGGAGGGGAGTGCGCTCACGGGATCGGATGGATTCACGGCGGTTTTTGGATCGTGCAATTCCGTGGAATGTGGGGTCGTCCGGGTGGATCGCGGGGGCGAGGGAGGGAATCTCGCTGTCGGGGGATACAGTGGCATGGGAACCGGGTACGTGGGTCTTCCCTGCCTGTTGGGCCTCTTGGAGGTGTCGCAGGTGCACGTCCGCGTCTCGGAAGGGAGTGGGGGTACGGGCAAGAAGAAGGGCTGTGCGGTGAGCACATCTTGCAGGATCGTCGAAAAGAGGCTGCTGGGTGCTGCTGTCAGCAGTCTCTTCTGCGTCCCTGCCGGAGATAATTGTGACAAGGTCTGCGGGGGAAGACGGAAAGGAAACTCTCCCCTCCATACCCCTCTCACGGAATCTCCGAGCGCATCGGAGCTCTGGGAGGCCCATCACGCGAGCGAAGGGGGTGGTGCTCCTCCCTCTCAGTTTCTGTCGACGCACTGTCACTCGGGGGGCATCCCAAAAACGCAAGTCGTCAGGATGGATAATGAAACACAAGTCGGGTCTGAAGGCTGTATCCGCAAATTTCACACGCCTTTGTCGGCTCTTTCCTGCCTCCTTCTCAGCCTCCACGGTCAGATGCTTGTGGGGCTCTGCAGGCTTTTCTGTCTCACTCCCGGGGATGAGGGAGAGAGAGAGACGGACACCCGACTTCTCATATCGCTGAGAAAGACGCGTCATGGGAGTAGACGCTCGGCTTCGGATCTTCTCCCGACAGAGGGTGCGTCTCCCTGCAGTGTACAAGTCGGTTGGGTCGCTTCCAATGACAGAGGGGGGAAGACTACAGAAGGACACAACTGGACCCCCTTCTGCACGATCTCTCCTTACTCTGCCGACCTTCTGCTCTTTCATATGGGAGGCAGCACTGTTCTCCCTCTCCCCTCCCAACACTGCCACTTTCTGGGAAAATCCCTCTGCGGCCTCATTCAAAGACCTCAACTGAGAGACTGAGAGACGGCAAAACGGAGTAGGGAGACGGGCTCGGATGGCCTCTCTACGTGCCTCCTTCCGTGCGACTTCGAAGAAGCTGGTGTCCCCGTTGTCCATAAAACCGTCTCTCCGGGCTGCGGACCCGGGTGTCAGCATCACCCGGCGGTAATCTGCAGCAGCACCAGGGTGCCCCTCAGCGGCACCGTGAGCGTGCTTGTCGGCACCCTCATGGGGGGTGCTGTCAAGATCTAGGTCTCTCACAAAGGCACGAGAGAAAGGAGTAGGCAAACGTCTCCTTATGCGGGTACGCTGCGCCTCGGAGATGTCGGGCTCGAACGCACAAGAAGAGACGGGGGAGAAAGTAACGGAACTCGGGGCAATCGCGGGAGGAGGGGGGGCTCCAAATCTCAGAGAGAAGGGGGGACTTGTTTCTGCTTCTTCTCTTTCGCGTCGTTCACACTCTGCAGCTTCCTCACGGAGACGGCAGAGATCACCCCGGCCCAGAGACGTGAATGGGGTGGGAATGCGCGCCCGAACTGACGCACGCCGTCTCTGTTTTTCCTCCCCATCCTCCACAGGGCTCTCACCCTCGCGTGCATCTGTATACCTGTCTGCGACTCCGAAGTGAACCCTGTGATATTTCTCCCCCTCCTCTACCCCCCCTGCGGTAGGCTCATCCACATCACTCGAACCTCCCGCAATGAGGTCTGCAAGCTCCTGTCGCTGATCGCCTGTTAGGGGGACCGGTGGCGTCGGGTCACGTGCCCGCAGAGCCCGACGGCGGCGCTCCACCCTCTCGGGGCTCGAAAACCCCTCTCTTCCCCTGTTCTCACCCCTCTCTCCTGCTCCCTCCTCTCCCTCTTCAGGAGCCTCCTGAGAGACTAGAGGCTGAGCGAAGGAGACGGCTGGAGAGTCGGAAGGAGCTGCAGGAAGAAGAAAGGAAACAAAGAGGAAAAAACGAAGTGAAGTGGCATTATAACCCCAGCACATTGTGGCTCCAGGGCATGCAGTAGGGAAGGAGCTGAGAGAGGCACGTACAGACCCAGCCCGTGGTTCAATTCAGACAAACATTGCATCCTTCTGTGACAGATCCGATCGACACACGCAGAACAAGCAAGAAAGGGTCACAATTAAGTGTTTGTCGGCAGGCTGGCTGGCTGGTTGACTGACCGCTGTCCCCTCCCACTTCCTCATAGTCGTCCGCCTCCTCCTGGGTGGAAACCGCACGCTCACCCAGGATGGTCCTGCCTCCAGGGGACCACCTCGTCTTCTGCCGATTGCGAAGACGCGCACGGCGTCTCTGGAGTCGGCCGGGCTCCCAGAAATCCGATCCGTCACTGTCCCCCTCTGTCCGTCGCGGTTCGACAAACCGGGGATGCATCATCTGATTGCCTCTCTGCCGCCTGATACCACCCCTTCCCTTCGGCTGCTGCTGCTGCTGCTGGGGAGAAGTTTCGTCCTCTTCCGATTCTTCCAGAGAGAGGGGAAGAGGGATCTCTAGGAGGGCAGACGATTCGGCCACGGGTCTCCGGAGAGCGCTACCGCGACGAGACGCAGGCCCGGAGATTTGAGAGAGACGGCGAGTCTGGTCACGAGAGAGGTAACCTGCAGAGTCAACATCGCTCGCATTGGGCGCGAACGAAGAAGCCGAAGAGAATCGGCGACTCCCTCCCCCCACCGCTGTGGTTACCTGGGAGCCTGCACGTGAAAACCTCCCCCCTCCACGGAGTTTCCAATTCTTTTCAAAAGCAGGGCTGTCAAAGGAAACTCCCTCCGACATCTCATGGGATCCAGAATCGGAAAGGCAACTTGCCGCTGCACACACACACACGCACACACACACACACACAAACAGAAGTTGAAAAACAACTCCATTCTTTCACGCTCCAGCTGTCTGCCCTCGCTTCTTCTTCCTCACTCCCGTCCCTCCTTCTGCCCTTTCTTCCCTCCTTCCTTATTTCTCTCTTCTCTCCCTCTCTCACACCCAAACTACCTTCCTGAGTTGGACACTCGACAGACCAGTCCCATTCCCTACACAGGTGGCAGGCCCTCCCGCACGCATACAGCATGGGAGAGGGTACAAACACAGCATCTCAAAACGCTGCATTGGGCGTGAAAAAGCATATTTCCACCGACTGACATCGTCGCTTCCTGGTTGCAACTGGGCCTCCAGTATGCCGAGCTGACGCCCTTCTGGCCCTTGCCCTCGGGCGGGATGCTGACAGAGCACAGAGGTTGGAGCTGCTGCCGGCATTCAAGGCAGTTCTCCATTGCAGCACATCCTCAGGTGTGATGTCCTTCTTGAGGTTGCTGCTCATGTCCAGCGAATGACATGATGCCCCGTCATCTGACTCCTCTGGCTGCCCCAACCCCCTCATCACAGGCGTTCTCTCCGAGTCAGAGAAGCAGAACCCATGCCCACACAGAGAACGTGAGGCAGAGGGATGGAACGAGGAGTGCGGGGAGGAAAACGCACCTGCGAGCACAAAAGAAGAGGGTCACTTCCAAGGGAGAAGAGCTTAGCAAGAGCACAAATCCACCAAACCTAACTCACTCACCAAGAGACTCGTTATCCTCATCAGAATGAAAGAACTTCATGCGCCTCCAGGTCGACATTCCACCCACAGAGGTCGAACGCTGTCCAGACGAAACTCTGGACTCTCCATCTGACAGCAGGTGCACGCCAAGGTGATGTTCACGATGAGACTCTGCTTCACGAAAGGTGACATGCTTGTTCTTCTGGTGTGTTGCATTACAACGCGCTACCGCGCTTGGAAGTGACACTTCCATGGCTGCTCAACGCTCTCAACGCAAGTTTCAAGCTTCAGCTTCCATCATCTGCTCATTTCACAATTACAATTGCGTCTTCCGGTATGTCCATCCTCTTCACAAAGAGGCAGAAGCTTCTCCTGTCCGCATCTTTCCGCGCCCAACTCTTCAAATCGACGAAGGTAGGGCGTTTGGCCCCGGAAAGCCTGGGAGCAAAGGCCTGGGAGTGGGCCCGGAAAGCGTACAAAGACCTATTATGAATAGTTTTTGTCATTTGGGTGTGTCAGGCATTGTCAGGCAGCCCGGCCAAACCTTAATTCACTGTATTATTCACACAGAAATTCTGCCCTGTTCGATCTTATCGCGATCTTCGATCTAGGACTTAAGATCATATGCATAGAGGATCTGAGAAGCAGGTTCAGCGAGCCTGGAATCACATTCCCGTCCAGCCTGTGACTTAATGCAGACTGGTCCCCACCCTTTCCTCTGCTCAAGGGACCGTCAGCAGTTAGCTTTGCTTTTCACTCAACTACCGACCCGCTTCACCGTCGTCTGACATTGCTCCCGCAAAGTAGCCGCGCCCCCGAAAAAGGACATTCCGAAAGGAATCGCGTTTGCAAACTTTCTTTAAGTTTTCTTCAAATTCTGTTCCTGCAGAAAGCTGTTCAGTAGGGCCAAAAAGTTCAGCCACCGTATTTTGCTTTTCACCGTCTCCCCGTCTCCTCCTTTCTGTGGTGCCGTAGCCACGGGATGGACACCAAAGAGGATCTGCAAGGGCGGGTGAATGACCTTACACAGAGAGCTGCACTCTCGTTTGTGGACATTTTGATGGCTGCGGGTGGGGAACTGGCTCCAAGCGAGACACTTTGTGAAAGCACCGAGCTGGACGCGTTTGTAGTGAGGGTGGCCTGTAATTCTCTGGTCAGTAGACGGCGCATTTCCCCGGCTTCGGACCAGCTGTCTTCGTTTATCCTTACGAGGTGATGTAAGAGTCCCGCATCGCAGCCACTTTCTGCTGCATGCGCGTCAAACGTTTTCGTTCTATGTCCACTCCACTTTTCTCTCCCGCAACTCTTCCCCAAATTTTTGGAGTTCCGATTCGGCCCCGAGAAAGAAGTCTGGAAGCATTTCTTGCATGTACGACCCTTGGCTGTCTGAGTCTGACCTCACTTGTTTATTTCTGGGTGTGTGGGTTCAAACATCATCTGGGACGGAAACATTCCTCTGCGTCTTTGTTTCCTTGCTTCTGTCTTTCTTTCTTTCTTTCTTTCTTTCTTTCGTTTCTCTCTCTCTCGCTCTCTCTCTCTCTCTCTCTCTCTCTCTCTCTCTTTCTTTCTTTCTTTCTTTCTTTCTTTCTTTCTTTCTTTCTTTCTTTCTTTCTTTCTTTCTTTCCTTTCCTTCTTTCCTTCTTTCTCTCTCTCTTTCTTTCTTTCTTTCTCGCTTTCCTTTCTTTCTTCTACCTTCCTGTCCATCTGCCTGTCTGTCTGTCTGTTTGACATAAAGTCTGTCTGTCGGACGGAAAAAGTAACGTAAAGAAAAGACGATATGGTCTGTCTGTCCGGTCTTTCTCTCTTCCTTCCTTCCTTCCTTCCTTCCTTCCTTCCTTCCTTCCTTCCTTTCCTTCCTTCCTTCCTTCCTTCCCTTCCTTCCTTCCTTCCTTCCTTCCTTCCTTCCCTTCCTTCCTTCCTTCCTTCCTTCCTTCCTTCCTTCCCTTCTGTCTTCCCATCATTCAACCTTTGTATTTTTTGTTCAACCTTGTCTGTCTGTCTTTCTTTCTTTTTCCTTCTTTCTTTGGCAGGTCTCCATCCTTGTTTGATTGATAGTGATCTGCTCTGGTGTATTTGTCTGTGATTCTGGGAAGATTCACGGGCGATCAAGAGAGGGGATAAAAGATCAAGAGCGTGTTTGGAAGGAGAAAAGAGCAGTGTAAGTGTTTACCTTCCTCTCAATTTTAGGCTTGCACTGCGCTCCTGCTTTTGTTCTTCCTTTCCTCTGCTGATCATCATTCCATCTTGTTGTCGAACTTCTTTCCAGCATGTTCAAGGGGAGTTGACGATGGAAAGAAAATGAAAGAAAACGTGCCCCCCTCGGAAAGCACTGAAGGAACAAGAGGGGAAGCATAAGAACACGAACTCTTTCTCCATCTCCCTGAGTAAACTACAGCTCCCTTCTCGCTCACTTTCGCGCCTCTGCTGTCCACCCCTCTTACTGTGTTTCTAGTCCTGGAGCGTTGCGCGCTGTCTTTCTTTTCTCACTTGTCCTACCGTCGCTTCCTCTTGCCCCTTCTTCCTTTCACTCCGTCTCTCTGCCTCTCGCTCTTTCCTCTGTTGTGCCTGTCTCTGTCTCTTTCTCTGCCGGTCTCTGTCTCTGTCTCTCTCTCTCTCTCTCTCTCTCTCTCTGTGTGTGTGTGTGTGTGTGTGTCCGTTGCCACGCTCGCAATCCCCTGCGTACATCTACCACACCCGCTCTGTCTATCTGCAGTCCCAGTCTTGTCAGCAGCTCCTCCAAATCGCCGCCCAGCTGTCGATCAGCACTTCCCTCCAGGACTTCCAGTCGCGTCTCCGGGAGGCCTCCGCAGAGAGACAGACACTCATCGAGAAGGCCGCACAAGTCTCTCACGGGGGATCCGGTCTGGAGGGGAACTTCGCTGCGGGGGCACACATGGTGGATGCCCGGGCCCTTCAAGGCTCCCACAGAGGGACTTCGGGGGATCTGATAAGCCAATCGCAGGGTCGTCGCTCTGGTCCGGAGGGAGACGCGCACGGTACAGTGCCGATGGAGGACGTAGGGGGGGAAGTAGGGGATGGTGAGGCAAGGAGGGGTACCGCATCGGGGTTGCAATTTCTATAGGTATTGAGATGAGAGACTGGATGCGACACTATCGATAAGATGATCGCGTGACCGCTATAGAAGGTGGCACAGCCGATGTAGTCTAGGATGTAGTAGAACTTGTGGACCGATTCACAAAGTTTGAGAATCAAATTGAACTTATTGACTAGATTATTGAAATCTTTATTATATATAGACTTACTCTAAAATTATTTATTAGATTCATTTTAAGATTAATTAATAATTTTATGTAAATAACTAAAAAACTAGCTTTAAAAAATGACTAATTGACAGTATACTAGATGTTCTCGATTTTTGTCTTAAAAAGTTTTTTTTTATTGCATTCATTAAAAGATCATGTCTAGCAAAACCAATCCAACGGGCTGTATACCTACTTCTGGGAAGGCTATTAAAAGCCAGCGAAAAAGCATCCAGCAGCTCCTACTTGCAATCAATTCAATTCCTGTTGAGAAAAGCGATGAAGATTCATTGAAGAAGAAGAAGAAGAAGAAGAAGAAAAAGAAAAAAAAAACCGTTAGAATCCATTAGAGATGTATGAAACCAATAAACCATTCAGCAAAGTTCTAAGAAAACCGTCTACTATAGGCGTATCACAGCATTAAAAAAAAAGTAAACCAGAATTGGCTTAAATTAATTATTAATTATTTTTTTCTTTTTTTCTAGTTTTTTTTTTTTTTGTGCAACACCTAACTAACACTTGTGCAACACGAAAACAACACTTATGCACTGTATGCAACACTTGAACAACAGTTGTTTGTCATCTAACATTGTCCGAGTCGGGCAAAAAAAAAAATTAAGCGAGGACAGGCTTAAATTATTTTTTTTTTCTCTGTGATATGCCTAGACCGTCTAGCAAACCATCTGGAGCAAACCGTCTGAAACAGTCCAAAAATAATATGGGTTAATCTGGATGACTATTAGACACATGGACTCTCATATGCAAGGTCCTTACGACTGCTAAGAGACTGACATTATGACAAGGTACAACGACCCTTCTGTGTCTTACAGGTATCTGTATCATATGATTGATAATACAGATCTTATGAGAATAATGTCAGATTCAGTCACCCCTGGCACCCCTGACATCTCCATTCTGAGACTGTCATGAATCTAACTCACAACTCACCCCCTCATGACAGGCGAACAATCCACACTTCAATCATAGATCGATTGATCAAAAGCAATAGGCTTGGTGAGTGCATTGGCTGCCTGAATCTCACGAGGGATCCAAACAACGCTGGCAGACAATTGCTTGCATCTCTGAATGCACCAGTCGAGAACATGCTGCATCCCTGTGTCTGAATCTGCCACCCCCGATCTGAACTGATCATGCAAAGGGTTACAGTCAATCAAGAACTGAACGGGCATGTCTTTCTGAAAATTTTGGCCAAAAGAAATCAGTCGAGGCACACGCTTGAGACACTGCTCAAACCCAACCAATTCTGAAGCTGTGGAGCTGCCCAGCTTGACGGTCGAACGCATCGAACGCCATGCGAAAATGTTGAACAATTCATCTCCTGGCTTCCAGGCATGATCAACCAGAAGAGCAATCCATGCATGCCTTCCTTCGTATGTGTCTTTCTCATGAGAGGAATCAATGAAGAAAACCATCTTGAGAAGAGGAGAGCGAGACAGACGGCGGAAATTCAGACCTTCTGGATCTTTCTTGACTTCGTGCAGGATTTTGACAGCAATCGCGAGATGCCTGTGGGTCGGTGTCTTCCCATAGCGAGAAAAAACATCGTACCACACATGACGGAAAGGAGAGAGACGTCCCCCCCAACCCAGACACCCGATCACACTATTGTAGATGTCTTTTAGAGACAGATCTGGTTGCTCACCTTCCTGCAGATGAAAATGCTTTTCTTTGCATGAAGACGTGCCCCCCACTCCTCTCCGAGGGATCTTGTATTCTCTGAACAGTTTGTCTGTGTCCACCCCCTCAAGATACGAGGACATCGAGACTCTGCACCCCCCTTTGTCTCCTTCAAAGTCCATTCCCACATACTTAAATTTGTATGAAGCCATGTCAAGCCTCGTCATTTTCTCAAACTCCATCTCCCCCTGCAGATGTCGCATCACCCTCTCAACCTGCCCAAAAGCAGTCAGGCCAAAAACGT
Organism: Chromera velia; assembly: GCA_018398765.1. Taxonomy (NCBI): domain Eukaryota; family Chromeraceae; genus Chromera; species Chromera velia. Next base: position 5,159 of record JAHBMJ010000901.1, on the reverse strand, counting down.
CATCGATCCAATTGATGAGAACATTCTTCTCTTTATTAACTGCAATCCCCAACTCTATTCTCTCAAACCCTGCCCGCCCCGTTGTCCCAACCCACTTGTTGTCAAAAAGTTTGGACGAGACAGGCCGCCGTAGAGACCGCGAACGACCTCCTGGATCTGTCTAGGCAAGAGAGATCTGGCGTACTCTTTCACTCTCTCCCACTTCTCGGGCTTCATGTTTGGATAGGAGCACACGTCTGAGATCGGAGGCATCCACGCAGGCATGCGCGCGTAGACTCTCTCTGCATTCGTGTCGGTAGACTGAAGGAACGCCCCCTTCACATCCCCCACAAAAATCTGCAAAGCATACGCGAGTGCCCAGATCATGCAGAAAAAGATCAGAGCAGGGACAGGGGTACCTATGAAGGTTTCGATCTTTCTCTTGTCCCGGAAGCCCTTCCCGAAGCATCGGGCTTTTGGCACTCTCTTTGTCGCTGTTGGGGGAGAGTGACTGGGAGACGGACTTCCGTTCTTTCCTTCCTTCCCCTTTCCTTTCTCTGCCTCCTTCTCCTTCCATGTGAGCCTTCAGCCGAGATCCATCACCATCTTGGCCTCTTCCCTCGGAACCGCCCTCCCAAACACCTCCTGCCCGCAGATGTTCTGGAGCCACTCATCTCTCATCGCCTCATTGAACTTCCCCTCCCTCACCTCTTCCTCCTTTGCTGGAATGTTGGTGGAGCCTTTCTTGAAATTAAAGGCTGCCAGCGCCTCCAACGATTCCGAATGCACTGACCCTTATTCTGCCCCCCCCTCGTGCTGAGGATTTCTGAGGAGGTCGGAACCAAACAAGGAGTCATCAGGAGGAATGCCATCAGGGTGAAGGGCTGCAGGTGCATCCCCACCCACGTCTGGCGGCACCCCCTCATTCACAACACCCTGCTGCTGTGTGGACAGACCGACACCAATCGGAGGGGGGCCTGGGGAGACTTGGGATTCGATCTTGGCAGGCAGACGGTCGTCTACAAAATCGAAATAACGCAGCACTTGCTGTTTCCGAATAGGATTGGGCGCTATTCCCTCTGCTCGCCACTTCCCACTCCCATCCCCCACTGGCTGGAGCCATACTGTAGGGATGGACTTGTGATACGCTTTCCCTGTCTGCATCATCACAAGACGCCTGCCATTTGCTTCCACAAGCAAACCTGTGTACTTCCTCTGGCTATCTCCCGGAGGGCCCGCTCCCTGCTGTGGAACCTCGGCCTGGACTTCCACCTCCAGATCCTGGTCGTCGCCTCCTATGCCTGCTGCACCCCCCCCGTCCTCTTGAGCAGCGGCTGCCCCCTCCTGAATCGCACTGATCTGTGGAGGAGCCCCACCACCCTGTGGATGGGCGGCGGGATGGTTCTGACCAGAAACCTGCGGAGTAGAGGGCAAAAGCACATTTTCACCCCCAGACACAAGCCTTCCCTTCACAGGGGTCTCCAGAATTCTCTTCACCATACGCTACCCCGCAAGTGGACCATCGTGCAAGGGCTCCACGAGGAAAGGGTATGTGTTGAGAACCTGAATGCGATGTTTCTGTGCGTTGTAGTACAAGAGTGCTGCGACACGGGGGGACCAAATGTAAAGAAATATACAAAGCTTGCCTGGGAGGGAAAGGTCCTTAGGACCGTGACGAATCACAACCCAATCCCCCAACGCAAACTTACGATCTGGTTTCTCCCCAGTCCTTCACTCATACGCACTCTTTCTGTCAGTGGGATGGACAATCTTATCTCCTTCTATGGCTACTGCTATGCTGATCTCATGTGCAAGACTATGGGGAATTCGCTCTCCCCATCTCCCCCCCTCACTCGGAACCAAACACCTGTCCAGAGCCACCCTGACCTGATTTTGATGAGTGCGGATAGGTCTCTCAGCGAATCCCAAAATCCCTTTGATTCCAGTCGGGGCCCTTTCTGGGAGGATGGGTGGGCTGAACGACCTGCAGGTTTCGATGAACTTACCCCCAATCAACTCGGGGGCCCTGTCTGTGAGGATCTTCTTACAAGTCCGGCAAGTGGCAGTAATCTCTGTTGCCATGGCTGCTGTGATGGACTTTCCGTCCTCCTCGAGGGTGAGATGGAAATATTCAGCCCCCGAGTGGATGCCGAGACGATTGTGCTCAACTCTTGCCTCCTCCATGTCCAAACGACGCAGCTCACGCTACACACACAGAGCCTGCCTACCACTACCCCACTCACGGTCGAACTCTGCTTCCCTTTTCTTCGCATTGACAGGGAGAGGAAAGGAAGGGATACGAGAGCAGCAGTGGCCATTCGGTGCATCAACAGTGACGCGATGTATAATGCCACGGACGTCTCGCACATCAAAGTACGACGGCGTCTCACCCAACCTATCAAACGCTGTGCAGGCATCATACGTGACCAATGTGAGAATATCGTCATCTGTGAGGTAGAGATACATGTGGAATAGCCCACCCGTCTCGTTCTCTAGAATCACGGTGCCGATCCCATCGACATTGATCCAAACGCGCTCGGACGTTTGGTGGCCGTCGCCGTCGTGCTTTGCAACGCCGACGCGCACAGAGTACGGCTGTTCTCGAACCAGAACTCCAGCTCTCTGCAGTCTCCAACGATTCCCCATTCCCCTCTCGGTACCTGTGTCTACCATGGCCCGTCCGACATCATGCCGACAGTTCGTACACTGATATATGACACAGTTCGATGATTGCTGGAAATCAAACGCTGTGTGAGGGGAAGGGCGGAAGTTGAGCACATCATACTCTCCGATGACGAACTCACCCGGGTTACCCAGATCTCCTCGAATGTGGTTGACTGTTTGTTTCTTCTTCGACTTGGATTAGGCGCTATTCCCTCTGGGTAGGGCGGCATTCTTCTCTGCCATACACTTGCTGCATCTGCAAGTTGGCTTCCAGTGGCCCAGACGACCACAGCACTTGCACTCATTCCCTTCTTTGAGTGATTCGCATGTACTGGGGTTCTTGCAGCTGCTCCGACCACAACGCCAACACTTTTTTTCGGAATTCGAGATGGGGTTGCCTTTGAAATTCGGCTGAGACGAGTTGTTTGACTTCTTCGGGGGACGGGTGTTGTTGGGTTTTTCTTTGCGTGGGAGTCCCATCCCACCTCCAACAAACAGCGCAATCTCTTCTTTTACGACGGCCCGTATGTCCCCCTGCTTCTTGGGTGCAAGCCCCCCCTTCCACGGGGCAGACTCATCTCCGTGTACTGTTTTGCACATCTTAGTGAGTTTCTGAATGAGTACGTCTGGATCCTTCAGCTGTGCGGATGTGAGAGTTGCCGACCAGACATCCTGCGTCGACTGGGACAGGGATCTGAGTACAGCATCGGCCCTCTTCCTCATGGGAACTTCCCCTTTGAGACTATCGGTACGGGTTACCAGGTTTCTATACTGATTAATCACCTCAGTCCCGGTTGATCTGCTCAATGCGGGGAAAGTCTCCCACTCTCTTTCTACCTCATCGCGTTTCTTTTTATCGTTATCCTCCCCCGATGACTTGAGGGCATCAATAAGGGCCTTTTTGTACTTATCGTACTCGGTACTTCCATTGGCTGCGTCATAGTCACCCGCTTTCCTCTTCTGAAATACGATGTCTATGACCACCCCTACCCTGGGGTGTCCTTTTGTTGACCGATACAACTGGTCGCATGTCCAACGATCCAGCTTCACCCCGTCAAGGTCTACTTTTCCATCCAAAATCGAAAGGAAGGAGTCGTAAAACCTCGAAAAGGTATTGACCTCATTGACTGCCAAGTCTTTATCGGGTTTGTCGACAAAGAGAGGGAAGACGAGCTTCCCGTCCATTGCGAACATTTGCACAGCCTACTCCAAACCTCCTTTACTCTCGCTGGCGTCGTACCAAAAATAATATGGGTTAATCTGGATGACTATTAGACACACGGACTCTCATATGCAAGGTCCTTACGACTGCTAAGAGACTGACATTACGACAAGGTACAACGACCCTTCTGTGTCTTATAGGTATCTATATCATATGATTGATAATACAGATCCTATGAGAATGACGTCAGATTCAGTCATCCCTGGCACCCTTGACATCTCCATTCTGAGACTGTCATGAATCTAACTCATAACTAGTCCGAATATAAAAAAACTTAAATTTTTGTAGAACTGCATTTCTACCCTGCAGGTAGCCAGGATTTTACGGGATTTTAGCCCAGAATTTTAGCGGATTTTACGGGATTTTAGCGGATTTTGCCCAGGATTCTGCCGGACTCTTAGCGTCAAAAATATAATCCCTACACCTAGGATTTTAAAATCTAAAATCCTGGAAGAAAGCTAAAATCCTAGCCACTTTGGATTGGCACTTCCTAGGATTTTACGGGATTATACGGGATTTTACGGAATTATACGGTATTTTACAGGATTATACAAGATTTTACGGGATTTTAAAGAAATGAATAAAATTAAATTCAAAGATGAATGATACACTTCCCGTTTGACCTGAAGGGATAACCGGTATCGATTGTGATCAACTTTTATTTTATTGTTTTTGTTTATGTTAAAATCCCGTAAAATCCTGGCATTTATTTCTAAAATCCTAGGATCCAGGATTTTAGTCTTTATAATCCCTAGAGCTAGGATTTAAGATTCTAAAATCCTGAAGAAATAGTCCGGCAGAATCCTGGGCAAAATCCGCCTAAATCCGCTAAAATCCTGGCCAAAATCCCATAAAATCACCTAAAATCCTGGGTTAAAATCCCGTAAAATCCTAGCTACCTGCAGGGTAGCTACATTTGATATTACAACCTAGGTTATAACTTAAATACTTTGTAAATTTTTACAAAATTGTTATATTAATTAGTAATGTTATAATCTGTGTAAGCTACTACCATGGGCGACAAAAGTATTGTATATTTTTTTGTGGAGTTGGCGAAGATTCGTTTTTGAAGTCGACACTGGATCAAGCAGGCTAGAATAGAAGTAGATACAGTATAAAGTATTACTTTAAAGTAATTGGCTTTATACGTCCTCAATTGGCAAAGCTAGATTGAATTATAAATTTATGTCTTACTTTTTATAGGCTTGGTCGATCGGTCACTTCAGAAAAAATAAGTTTACTTATATTTGAGACACATTCTCCCCACAACCCCTAATTAACACCTGATTGAAAC
>JAHBMJ010000900.1:25000-38979 GCA_018398765.1 Chromera velia | reverse complement strand
CGAGGAAGGGGGGGGGAGGAGAGGGAGATCTTGTCGAGGAAGGGGGGGGAGGAGAGGGGGATCTCGTGGAGGAAGAGGAGGGGAGGGGAGGGAGATCTCGTGGAGGAAGGGTGGGGAGGACAGGGGGATCTCATCGATGAAAGACAATGACACGGATGCGTATGTATGTTCGTGCGTGCATGCGACCATATCTACTTTGAGGTGTTCGTTCCACTGCACTTTACCTTCGTGTGTTTCTTCTCTCGACTCCTTCCTTCTTCCAAATCTTTGCAGGACCTGGTGCCGCGAATACCAGAGACAAGAAGGGTACGTCGGTTCTCGCGTTTCAACGCATGCACGAAGATGCACATCAGAATTTGTTCCAGAGGAGGAGCCAGGGGCGGACCAGAGGGCTTCTCGTCGATGATAGACAATGAGACGGATGTGTATGTATGTTCTTGCGTGCATGCGACTGACTTTATGTGAATCCGATTGAGGCTTCGATCCCTTTGCGAACTCAGAGTCTCCTTCTTTGTTATCTGCTTGTATCGAACTCTCTCTAACAGTTAAATTTAGGCAGCCAATCGTTCGTTCATCGCGGACTCTCGGGACCTCATCTCCTCTTTCCCTCATCTCTCTCTCTCTCTCTCTCTCTCTCTCTCTCTCTCTCTCATTGTTTCTTTCTTTCTTTCTTTCTCTCTCTTTCTTTTTCTCTCTCTCTTGTTCGCTTGTTTGATTCCGTGCAGGAGACTCGGAGTGGTCGGGGAAGGAAAGGAAAAAAAAGTCATCAAGGGGTCGGGGTCGAAAGGGTGAGTCCGCCTGCAAGAGCTAGGAAGGAACAAGTTATTGATTTGGATGGATGGTCAACAGCCAAATACACAGACGGGCAGTGAAGCATACAGTGAGGGAGGCATGCAGTACGTGACTGTACGTCTGACTCTCCTTCTTTTTTAATTGCTTGATTGCGACTGTATGTGTGTCTGTGTGCCTGTGTATCTCTGTGTGTGTGTGTGTGTGTGTGTGTGTACGTGTGTGTGTCTAAATCATGTGTAAGACAGTGTAGGCAAAACATTGAATAGAATTAGATTGTCTCTTCTCTTTGCTGCGACTTCTTTTCGGTCGTCTATCCGATTACCTCTTTCCCTCATCTCTCTCTCTCCCTCGTTCGCTTGACAATGTTTGATTCTCTGCAGGCTCAGAGGTGACCCTCTGAAGGACGCTCCTGACTCTGCAGCTTCATCTTCGTCGCGTCGCTGATTTGCTGACTGGCGGAATGTCACTTCTTCTGTCTTCTCTTCGTTTACGCTTTCTCTTCGTTCATTATTTCTATTCTCTCTACCTTTCCCTGATTGCCCGCCACTTCGGACTAGAATTAAGATAGAGCCGGGGGGTAGGTGTAGGGGAGGTGGGATGAATCTTGTGATGCATGCGCGGGAGGTCTGGATGAAGAAATAAACGAAGGGTGGCTAAACGGAAAGTAAATCTTCATTGAGGCAGGTTGGGCAGGGGGAACGAGGTAGGATTTGTTACTCCAATATTTGGCCCAGTCAGGCAGACAGACAGCCAGAAGGCATTTCATGCACCGTTCAATCTTTCTGCTTCTTTCTTTGCCCCTCTCTCTCTGCGTGCGCTCTCCTTTTCTCTGTGAAAGAGGAAGGAGCAAGTTCTTCAATAGATTTCCCCCCCACCCGTCAGCAAATTGGTGATGCTTGGGAGAATCGATCGACTGGCTGCATGTTAGACTGGAAGGAAGGATCAACTGTACATCGACAGACCGAAATTGAATGAAGGCGAATCGTTCATTTCTTTCTTCCACTTCTAGCCGACCTTCTTCGTGTCTGTCTGTCCTCACTTCTCTCTTTGTCACTGTCAGCCCCCTTGGCTTTTGCATTTCGCAGTCGTCAGGGGACTGATTAATGTACGCATCTCGATGCCTTTCTCCCGTTCAAAACCTTCCATTTAGAAACTGTGAATGAATCAGTGAGCGCGTGTGTGGGTGAGTCTGCCAGGCTGATGGGAAGAAGGGGCCGGCTCGCTCTTCTCCTGCTTTTCCTTTCCGTCTCTGCCGTTTGCCCTTTCTGCCTGGCGATACAGTACTAGGCTTGTGGATTCTGGGGAGGAAAGGAGGGAGGGAGGAGGAACAGATACAGATTTTTTTTTCTACTGCGACAAAGACAGGAGGTTGAAGTAAAAAAGCGACAAAGAATGCGTGCGTCAATCATTTGGAGTGGCCACGACGCAAGGACTTCGTTTTGGATGCATGAGAACAGAAACTTCAGTTGCCTCGGGAGTGCAGTCAGAAAGGAAGGAAGGAAGGAAGGAGCAGAAAGGTTCATCGCCCTTCAAACTTGCATGATTGGATTTCTCCCTTGAGAGGGACAGGTTGGCGTGAGCACAATGATCCGTCCTAGCAAAGAGGCAACTCTCTGTTGAGATCGAGTAAAAGTCGCTGATGGTAAAATAGAAAGACTTCCTCTCGCAGTCTCACGGGGCAAGGAAGGAAGGAAATCTTTCTTTTCCCTTCTCCCCCACAGTCCGCTCCTGTTTTCCCCCCTCCTTTTCCTCCGCATCAGATCTTTGACGCTCGCAAGACAGCAACAGGGAAAGCTGTACAACAAAATCTCCATGCTCTGTGTTTCTTTTTTTAACGCATATTTCTACAGACATCCGTTGATGAGGTCTTGACGAGGCCTGCGCACGATCCGTTCATCGGTCGAATCGATCGCGATGCATGTGCGGAGGGAAGGAGGTGACGGAGATGGGACCATGCATGCATGCATGCAGGATCTGCAGCTCAGCGTCCAACAGTAAATTAAGAGAGGAGGGGGACGGATTCTTCTTTCCTTCAACCTCCCCGGCCTCTCCTTCCTCCCTCCCCCCCTCCCTCCCTCTCTCTCTAATCCCCGACCAACCAATCATGCAAGCGGTCACAGTTGACAGACAATAATGAAAGAGAACAAGGAACGAAGGAAGCACGACAAAAAAGGAAACAGTAAAGACCGATCACCTCCATTCACCTCCCGCCTTCTGCCCCCCCCTCTATCGGCCTCCCCTCTTTTCCCCTAATACTTATGCTTTCCTTCCCAGCTCTCTTTCCACATGTGTCGTGTCGTCCACAGTTGGGAGTGAATGAATTGAGCAATCAGTAGAGCAACCGAAAGAAAAGAATTCGGGCGCATATATCGAAATGCGACTACTTAATTCACGGCAAGTTTTGAGTTAGCTAGGTTTTGAGGGAAAAATATTAATAATAGTTAGTATTATTAGGTAAATATTGGGGGGAAAAAGTCACTTGGAGCCTGAGTGGTACTTAGTGGTCTAAAAAAAACAGTTGTTTTATAGATACGGCAATGAAGGTGTGATACTAGGTGTGACATAGTGTGATAGCATGCACCTTGCTTAGGCTTGCTGCTGCCTAGGCTACTGCTCGCTACATGTCAGCTGTATATCGTCAGCTGAAACCCGATTTTGAATCAGATTTCAAGAATCTAGGCGTACGTATTTTAACGTACGTACGTACATATAAGTGATAAGTGATTTAGCTAAACTAAGTGATTTAGTGGTGCCCTAGAGCACTATCGCCGTTTAATTTGTCTTATAGAGGTCGCCCCCGCAACTGGCAGGGGGGTTTGCCCCATCCTATAGGCCCCATCGGGGAGGCTCAGACCACAGCCCGGGGCCTACCTAGAACTTTACTGGGTTTCCAATTAGGTTTTAACCTAACCTAACCTAACCTTGAAGTAAAAACAACCAAGGTTAGGTTACTAACCTAAATTGCAAGGATGCAATTCTTACAAGTATAAAATATGATCATACTAAGTGATTACTATAAGTGATATCATGATTTTATGTATATTTTTACAGCGTTATATTAAGTTGGGATATATAAAACATACACTTTTCTAGGCACTTTTTAAATTATAAAGATTGTTGGAGATTGCGTCTGGGGTCGATTGACGCCGGCCTTTCACGGCCGCGGTCTCAGGGACTTCGGCCTGGGCTCAGCGCGCTACAAGCTATGTAAATCTGCAACACTACAAACTGTGCATGCACCGTATAGGAGAAACTGATCGATCCACATTGACTTATTCAAGGAGAGGCGCATTCGCTCATCCTCTCCTCCCCGAACTGAGCGGCAAACTCTGTTCTGATACGTGAATTCCTTATAGATCAGTGTGTTAGACTGATTTGTTGCTACTTTGTTATCAAGATGAACTTTGAAGACATGAAAAGCTTTTTCAGGGGCTTATTCAATAACGCCCTTGAACCAATCAGCGCTGAAGTATCCAGACTCAGTGCAGAGTTCGATCGAAGAGATGCTGCGCCTCCAGGCTAGCGGGAGGAGAGAGTAGAAGACTCGTTAGACAGATGGATTCTACCCAGTTGAACCAGTGCCGCAGTGGTGGAGAAAAAAGAAAGAATTGCCCTTGTTTCTCTGTTTGCGCCTGGAGCCGTTCAGGCTCAGAAAATCCGAAAGCCCTTCGACGCTGTGGCTTTCTTCTCGGATAAGGATCCGTCCCCCCCCCACTCTAACTCGTCAGATGTGAGTGGATCTTCCGATGCGTCTTCCCGCCACTCTGCAGCTCAGAGAGTGGGTTCCACTCGTAGGAAGAAGTCGAAACAGTTGAAGAAAGTGGACCTGACCGCCTGCCCGAAGTTCACTGAAAAGAAGGAGATTGTCGACTTTGTGTCGCAGTGAGGGGAGTTCTCCAATGTGCACCTGCAGAGGAAGCACTTCCGCTCGACAGAGGAGTGGAGATCCAACATCATCGTCGCGCTGAACAAGGCAGGAAGTGATGCTCGGGCCTTTAGGAGAGATGTGAGGAGATGGAGACGAAAGCGGGTGAACCCTGAGGATATAGTAGAGAAGATGAAGCAAGAGTATTCCTCGACTCTGCTGGCGATGCAGCTAGCTGTGCAGGAGCGTATGCAGGTCTTCCCATGGCTCCTCGACGGCGTATGCAGGTCTTCCCATGATCGGAATGGTCGTGTCGTCATCCCGAGCGGTGTGATGCTGTCGTTCGCGAAGATCGACCAGAGACTCGAGGATCTCCTCCTCGATTCCGACGACGCGGAGTGGGAGATCGCAGATCCTGCCAAGGTCATCATGATCGTCAACGCCCTTACGGACGACCAGCGTATGAAGCTCATCAACTCCCTCAGATCGAAACTTCCTGGATTGGGGGGGCAGCTGGATCTCAGACAGATTGACTATGCCACTCTAAAGAAGGAGCTCGAGTGGTTTGCGTCCTTTGATCGAGATGCAGAGATCAAGGCGAGACAGAGGCAGAGTGGGGGCAGAGAGAGAGCCTTCAGAGGCCAGCAGAGACGGGGTCGGGGATCTGGTGGATTTAGAAATCAGGAGAACAGACAGAACGGTCAGCGCTCCTCCCAGCAGTGACTGTCTCCCCCTCAACAGTAGCAGCAGCAGCAGCAGCAACAGCCGTGGGGACTGAAGAGATGCTGGTGATGCCACGACATGACCTATTTTGAGAAGAACTGTGCGTGCAAGCGTGCGGGGCAGCCTAGAATCGAGCCTCGCCCTTGAGTTCCCCCTCTCCCCAGCCAAGATCCCAACAGAGGCCAGCAGCAGCAGTCTTTCTCGTCCTTTTCTGGGGGACAGGGAGGGAGATGACCACACTCGGAGGTGCAGAGTGCAGCGTATTCCCCCAGCGTACGCGTTTCCAATCACTTTGCGTTGCTTGCTGAAGAAGAAGGGGAGAGCCGTCCCGGGCAGGACGTGACAAAACTGCGACCACACGCTATGGGGCGTGCAGATGGAGCGAGAGGGGGTAGAATGTAATGGGTGGTGAAGAAGCCGGTGGTTGATTCTGGATGCAGCCGGCATTTCTTTGGCAGAGACGTTGAGTCCTGTGTGGTTGAGGTGAGGGAGACGGACAGTGAGTTTGTGGGGGTTGAAGGAGACGTCGCACGAGCAGAGAACGACGTGACTGTGGATCTCTCTGGAGTCGAGTATATGGATGGAGGTAGGAGGACGGCACGTTTGAATAGAGCTTTCTCTCGGTCTGTGCCAGTCTCTTTTGTGAGTGTGCATAGTCTCCGCTTGCAGAAAGTGTGTGAGCCATTCTGGGTGGAGCTCCCTGAAAAAGGGGGTGGCAGTTTTCGTGCGCGTGTGAAAGAGGAGGAAGGCATTCTGGTTTTGAGTGCACATAGGGGGGTGCAGTCAAAGAGTTCGGTAGTGAAGCGTGGCCCCCTTCGTGTGTGTTTGAACATAGATAGAAAGGATAGACCTCTTGCATGTGAGTGGGCGTTTTTGCAGCACGGAGGTCAGAAGGGGGCCCCGCAGGAGCGACCGCCAATTCGGTTAGGTGCGCATCGATCGCGGAGGGTGAGCTTCCCTTCTGAAGGTCAGATGAGTAAAAGGAAGGTTTTGATGTGGCATAAGAGATTTGGGCATACGACTGGTGTATGACTGTATGAAACAATGAGAGAGAAAGGCATTGTGTCGTGTGTGAGCAGAGAGGTGTGTGATCAAGTGCATGAGGCATGTGTGTAGACAGTGTAAGCATGTGAATGCTGTGATGCATCGTATTCCTCAGAAGAGCCAAGAAGGCATGCAAGCAAAGGAATTCAATAAAATTATTTATCAGGATGTCATATTTTTACCTGGTGGTACCCCTGTGTCTTTGATTATCGATGCTGCAACTCGTTTTGTTTCTGGCATGCTTCTGCCTTCGAAAGGGAAGGCAGTAAGACATCTGACTGCATGGGTAAGAAGATGAGAAAGACTGGGTGAGAAGCTGAAAGTCAAAGGAAAGCCTGCAACGGTTTGCACTGACAATGGAAGAGAATTTGTGGGTGAAAAGAAGGGACAGTACAAGCATGTGTGTGATCAAGAGTCCATCTTTCATAAGAAAGGAAGCATCTACACTCCCCAGTCTCAAGCGCAAGTAGAGAGAATGAATCGTACAGTGAAAAGATTGCTTTAGAAGTTGCTTGCAGATTTGAATTTGCCGAAATATTGTGCGAAGTGGTTGTTGAGTGGTGTGATTGATTCTTTGAATGAATGTCTTTCATCTGCGACAGGTAAGTCTCCCAATACGTCTGTGTTTGGTGTTAAGGCTGCTCGTCCCATTTCCTCCATCTCTGTCGGTGATCGTGTTTTTGTGACTGACCCTCGTCCGATTCCCTCTTCTGCTGTGCCTGTCAGGGGAAAAGAAGGGTTCTTTGCTGGAGTTGAAAGCGACTCTGTCGTATGTGTTCTTGTGAAAACAAACAGTGAGAAGGGATGGAGACCTTTGCGTGTGCATCCGAGTGCTGTGTTTTTGATTGAATGGTATGGTTTGAATGTGTCTTCTAACTTTTTGAATGGAGTGTCTAAGTCAGCAGCTGCACCTGCTGACGATGTTGATCGTTTTTCCGATTTCAATGTGGATGAAGACAGAGAAGTCGATGTTCTTGCTGCAGGGGGTGCAGACCCTGAAGCTGTTGTCTCCTCCTCCAAGTCACAGGCAATCTTTCCCGATTCTGTTCCGTCAGCGGCCGTCAGGCAGCTGGATCGTATTATGGGAGATTCTGTGTTTTCTGTTTCTGCACCTGTCCTTTTCCCTCCTTCATTTGCAGCAGGCTCGCAACTTCAGGCAGGCCACCTGGAGTTGCGAGGTCAGCAGTAGGGGGTGGGGGGTGGAGAGGAAAAGGGAAAGCAGTCAGGGCAGGGTCGCAAACCTGTTCAGGCAGCGCAGCCAGCAGAGAAAGAAGGAGAAGGAGAAGTCGTCCCAGATATTCTAGATGACGATTCGTTGTTTGGCCTCAACTTGCTTGGGAAGTCTGGGGGGGCCGCAGCCTTGGCTAGCTTTCTTGCACGTAAAGGAGAGCAGCAAGGCAGCAGAGAAACGGAGGGAGTGCAGGAAGCACAGGATGATAAGAAAATGCAGGGAGCAAAGGAAGGGAAGAGGGTGCAAGGAGCATAGGACGATAGTAAGGAGGGTGAAAATAAAAAAGTGAGGAGAGAAGGAAATGGATTCAGGAAGGCGCCACAGAAACTTGTGGTGGATAAGAAAGTGGTCAACAAGATGATGAAGCATGTGAACCCAAGGAAGGGACACATTGATGCAAAGGAAGAGGAGGTAGAGAAAAGCCTCTTTGATGAAGCGATACGAGGGGAATTGAAAAGCTTTGAGGAGAATAAAGTGTTAAAAATAAACGGAGTAAGAATACCACAGAAGAGAAGAGCAATGAAAACCAGATGGGTGCTGACATGGAAGATGAAAGGGAAAGAGAGAAAGCCGAAAGCCCGTCTTGTGTGTAAAGGATTTCAAGATGACCAAAAAAACGTTGAGACGTACAGTGAGACAGCTGCTTGGTGGGCTCTTTTGGTTTGCTTTACGTTTACATCCAGTCAGGGGTGGAGCATCCAGTCAGGGGTGGACGATCGGTAAGTCAGATGTGCGTACTGCGTTTCTGACTGCATCCATTCATGATGAGGTGTTTGTGTAGCTGCCAGGACGCGTCCCGACGGGTTCCCCGGAAGGATTCGCACCTGGAGTTATCGGTCAGCTAGAGAGAGCCATGTATGGATTGAAAGATGCCCCTCGTCTGTATGGAAAGCATTTCAAACGGATTGCAGCAGAAGAAGGATGAGAGGAAATCGTTGAGAGCATCTTTGTATTGAAGGATGAAGAGAAGAAGGTGAAAGCAGTGATGGCTGTTCACGTTGATGATTTGCTTATTTTCTCTGCCAATCCTGCTTGTGACTTTGAACCTTTGAGACAGCGTTTGAAAATGGATGAGCCAAAAATTCTCTCTATGGGGGGTGAAATGGGCTACACGGGTTTGGAGGTGAGAAAGAATGAAAGCGGGTTTGAGATCAGCCAGGAGGTATACTTAAGGTCCATACCTGTTCAGACAGATGATTTGCCTCGCAAGTCTCTTTCCCCTGAGATACTGAATGAAGAGAGGGAAGAAGAGAAAGAAGAAGACCTGGTTGTAGTGATGATGAAAGTGATGGGTGTGCTTGGTTGGGTGTGTCGGACGTCTGCCAATCTTACTTTTATTTTCAGTGAGTTGTCTTGTTATAGTTCCCGCCCGACTGGTTCGAAGCTTGTTGCTGCTTTGCTTGCCCTCATCAGAGCTCGTGAAAAGAACGACAGTTTGCGCTTTGAGGGCGTGATTGATCCGACGTTTGCTTTGTTTGTGGATGCTGCGTATTCTCTTTCCCGTAACGGTTGTGAAGGAAGAGGGGGCTTTGAGGCTTACTTAGTTGACAAGAAGGAAAAGATTGAGGGAATGAGAAGAACGAATCTGGTGGCATGGAAGAGCAAACGAATCAAAAGGAAGCTGATTTCTTTAACCTTTGCAAAGCTTTGTGCGCTTGTAGATGGTGTGAAACTATCTTTTCAATGGAAGCGTCTTGCAGAGGCGTTGTGGATGAAGCCATTAGAGGTAGAGATTTATATAGACAGCGCTCCTCTCATGGAGTAATTGGAGAGTGGATATTCGAAGCAAAAGCCTCGGATGGATGGATTGTTGAAGTATGTGCAGCAGGAGCTGAGAGCGTTGAAGGCGCAGGTGCTTTGGGTTTCTACTAATCGGCAGCGGGTAGACAGACACACAAAGTACAAGTTGGAAAAAGAGAGAGGGAGTCAAGCGCCTCAAGTTGAAATGAAGAAGGAAGGGCATGTGAAGAGAGGAATGGTAGATTTCGCAAAGACATGTTGATCGAAAGTTAAGAAAAGAGGTGACTCTCCTGTGAATGTTCGAGTTAGGGGGTGATTGTTGGAGATTGCGTCCGGGATCGATTGATGCCGGCCTTTCATGGCCACGGTCCTAGAGACTTCGGCCTGGGCTCAGTGCGCTACAAGCTGTGCAAATCTGCAATACTACAAACTGTGCATGCACCGTGTAGGAGAAACTGATCGATCCACATTGATTTATTCAAGGAGAGGCGCATTCGCTCATCCTCTCCTCCCCGAACTCTGTTCTGACACGTGAATTCCTTATAAAGATAAATGTTTAAAATGTGTCTATTTTATGGTGTTTTTGATTGAAAAGTGATATTCAAAAGCTTAATTAAACATGATATTCAAAAAGCTGATTTTTACTAGTCTGAAAGTCAGTTTTTGAGTGAAAAACATCATTTTTACCTGTGTAAACTTAATTTTTTAGTCTGTGCTGTCCATAATCCTCTGAGTAGGTTTCTAACCTAAACCTAACCTATAAAACCTAAACTAACCTTAACCTAAGCCTCTTAACCTAACCTAACCTATTCTAACCTAACCTAATTGGATACCCTGGAACTTTGCTCCTGCAAGGACTTAGGAACTAGCCTAGGAATTTAGACAGGAATTTAGAGGAATTTAGACAGGAATTTAGAGGCATTTAGACAGAAATTTAGAGGAATTTAGCTAGGAATCTAAAGGAATTTAGACCTCTAAATTCCTAAACTAGACATTTTAAAAATGTTTTTAAAAAAATTGATACCATTTTTTTTTTATCATTCCTTAGTGGAATAGTTGGAATAGTGCACTATTCTCACTATTCCGACTAGTCATCCTCCCCACCCGACCCATAGATAAATCTTTTCCAGGCCCTTTTCAATCAACTTCTTTATTATACACACATAGCCTAAGCCTTTGCATATGATATGCTTTTTACTTACGTTTCTTTTTTTTACCAGAAAAGGTATGATTGTCGATTCATTATCACTCATATGACAAGATCCAGACCCTAATCAAGATCAAAAACCTCTGCATGGTTCTATAGTCATGATTGTTCTTTTGCTAACTTAACAAACGGTAACCAGCATACGGGATAAAAAAGAAAGTAGATGAATATCGAAAAAGTAACAGAAATGAAAATGCACTGGCCTAGGCACTGGCACTTATTACTTCAGTTCGATACATTTCCTAGTACATTTCGACTAACATTTGAATACATACATTACTAGTAGTACGTACATACATGTCAATTATTAAAGAAACTCTCAGATTCAACTCTGGCTTGCTGGGGCTTAGACAGAGTTTACATTTAATTGTGCAATCTAAACTCGAACAATAATTTAATGCAATTTATTTTTTTTTGTAAATCAGTTCTAATTAAATATATGCATATACATTAAATTTATAGTTACGACTTTATTCACAGTCAAATATATTAGGTATGATGTTCGCATGATTGTTCACTGAACCAATCTGCGTACAAACAATTATAGTTTCCTTAGTTTTTGTGGGTGCTCCTTGTCTAAGGATGTCCCCTGCTTCCAAGCCTGCTCTGCTGAGACCGAGGTGAGCGTGACTGGAAAGGTGAATATCCTCCATGTTCTTGGTTGTCTCTGGCATCCTCTGTCCTGCGGCTTGAAGGAAGGGGCGAAGAAAATCTTCCAAGGGGGAGCGCCCCTCCGTGCGGCAGTGCTCGCTGTCCTGGTCCGCTGCGAGGCGGTGAGACATGTCGAGGTTTCTCCCTTGAAAAGTCGTGGCGTACTTGTGTGCCCTGCAGAGGCACATGGACATGCGCACGAAGAACGCCATTGGCGGTTCCCCCACCAGAGGAAGGCAGAATGAGAGGTTCTGCAAGAACAGAGACCACCTGAGGTCTGCTGCTTGCTTCGGGGGCAGTGCTCGCAGTGCGACGATGCCGTGAGTGTGACCGTTGCCCTCCCTCTGCTGTGGGCACTCTTGACACCCTGGCGCCTGTGCGAGTCTGGCTGCCTGCATGTACTCTTCCTTCTGCTGTTCGGAGTGCGAGTCGTTGGGTCTGGCTGGAAAAAAGTAAACGACCACACAAACGGCGTTCGATTCTCGAAGAGTACGTCCCCCCACCCCCACCCACAACGTCCTCCGTCTGGTGCACTAGTTCTCCACCCGGACCCTCTTCGCCGCCCCCTGACAACAACCCTCGACCCCGTCCTTCTACAGGGGCCCCAGCCTCGTTGGTGAAAATCACTCCGCGAGTGGCTGGTCGAGAGGAGGAGGGACTCACAGACGCAGAGGCAGAGGCTGATTGGGAGGCGCTGGTACGACTGACGGTGCAGCCGCCGTGTGACTCTAGAGGTCCCTGCTGTGTCCTTTCCCTTCCCCCCCCAAATCCCACCAGTCTTCCTCCCCCGGCTGTCTGGTTAACGATCTCTTCTTCGGGTTCTTCCCCCTCGATCAGGGCCTGGAGGGCCCCCCGGGTCTGCCCCAACTGCCCCGCCGCCCCCGCACTCGATGTATTTCCCCACCGTACAAACGAACTCCCCCCCCCTGTTCTTCCCCCCCACACCGTCTTCTGAGTGACTGCAGGCCAGTCATACGAGCGTCGGAGAGTTGCTGCCGAATCTGAGGGGGGATTTGTGAATGACGGAACAGACGAGTGTCTGGAAAAGCGAAAATCTGTAACATGCGTTTGCCTATCTGCCCTGTATGCGTTTGGGTTTCCGGTCGCAAAACCTCCTGACGCTGAAGGCTGCTCATGGCAACTCGAGGGGGGACAGTCTCTCGGTGGCACTCCCTGCGAGGCTCTCATGAAGCTGCCCTCTGTGTTTCTGTACAGGTGGGAGCTGACCATCCCTGTCGTTCTGGCACCATTTTCATTTCGAGTCGCACCTGCTGAGCTGTCATGCGTGATGTATGTTCTGTATCCTGTGCCCTGGGCGGGCGGGGCAGAGCTTTCAGAAGGGGGCCCAGGCATGCCCCCATGGGCCCATTCGGCCCCTGTCACCAAGGGGCCCCGTTCTAAGGGCTCACGTACCCACTCAACGGCGACGTTGACGTCTTCTCGTTGGGGCTCGTTTGCTGTCCCTCCTCCAGAGCGAGACAGAAAAGGGTCGGATGGGTGAGCTGGGCGCAAATGGGGGCTGAGGGAGGGGGATCCGACTCTGCGTGACTTTGGAGGGGAGTGGATGGATTGAGAGTGGCAGCTTGAGGGGGGGGGATGCGGACTGTGATTGTGTGGAGGAGGAGGGGGAGAGTGCAGCGCTTCGAGAGGAGCTTCGTTCTTTCTCTTTTGACGGTGACATCTTGTTTGTTTTTTCCGCATTTCCTCTGCCTCTTTCACGCCTTTGCTGACTTGAACCAGGGAAGACACAGAGGCACGAAGCAGCGGGGGGGCACCTCCGGAGTTTCTTGTTTGGACAGACGAAGAGACAAAACGGTTTGTATGGTTCAGGAAGCTCATCTTTCTTTCTCTTCTCTGCTGCCTGCAAGCTTCGATGTCGTAGAGATTCTTTTTTTGACGGAGAGCTATGGGGATCTTGGACAGAGCAGTCTCGACCTTTTTGTCGAGAACACCGGAGTAACCGCTTCGAAGTTGCTCGGCCCTGCAAGCAATAGATTCAGTTCAATGGGAGTCGTCCAAGCAAGCATAAGCCTTCTGTCTCCGTGTGCTATGTCCCCAGAATTACCCTCCAAAGAGGAACAAAAGACACGAGAACGTGAAAAGCCATTCATTGACCGATTCTACCACTGACTGACTGACTGCCTGCCTGATGAAACGACTGACTTGATCATCCACTTGACTTGGTCCACAGAGAGGCCCTCTTCCACCCGTGCCATGCCCTTTGCGAGTAGGGCCTTTTTCTCTCTCCTGTCCTTCCGCATCGCCGCCTCTGCCTCTGCACGGACGACCATGGCCTCATCGTCCCACTCAAACCCGTCCCTTTCGTGCCTCCCCGCAAGACTCAGCCACTCCTGCAGGCAGGCAGGCATGAAAGGATGAAAGCTCAGGTGAGATCGTTGAAATCCCGCATCACGTGGGAAAAAAAGTGACAGAATGATGGAGTGAGTTGTCTCAGGCTTGTTCAGCACTAGACGTTGGATGAAGAAGGACGGATGGGCTTGGCTGAATTGTTCTTTGACGTTTGAGGCTTTGAGGAAGCACATCTGAAGCAGTAAAGGACGTGCGAGCACATTTGAATTATCTTTTGCTTTGTTTTGTTTTCTCTTGTCGTCTGCGTCCTTTCTACACAAAAATGATCACAGGTTCCAGAAGAGTGCCTTACTCTACCATGACCAGAAGAGTAAAGACCATAGCGACAAGATTCAGGAACCTGAATACAGAAGCTG
>JAHBMJ010000900.1:0-20000 GCA_018398765.1 Chromera velia | reverse complement strand
TCCATGCCTATGCGGGTGCCTATGACTCGAATGTGCAACTGGACCTCCTCGTCCGTGGCAGGACGTCGAATGGACTCGACCATACTGTCGGCAAGAAGATCCAGGACAGCACTGCGGCCTCTCAATGGACTGCTCGGAAGGCTTTTGAAGCGCTGCAGAAGATTGGCAATGTGAGAGTGACAGGCAAAGATTGAACGTGTCATGGCCCCCATGAGGAAAGACCGGAGAGAAAGAAAGAAAGAAAGAAAGAAAGAAAGACAGACAGACAGACAGACAGACAGACAGACAGAAGGGAAGAAAGAAAGAAAATTCAAAAAAGGCAGCTAAGAAATATTCGTGAAGGATCACAACTAGAAAGTCCAGACAGTGTTCTTTCAAGCTGAGGGCAGAAGAGCAAAAAACTGACAGGCGATCCTTCCTCCCCTCCAGAATCTCTCGGGAGGCCCAGAAAAAACTTTCCACCCTCCCCGTCCTCATCATCTACAAGCTTTGACATTCCATCCCTCCACAGACCATCGTCTCCACTCAACTCTTCATCAGAATGCAGACCCTCAACTCGAGCCCGCCACTTCCTTTTTGATGCCACCTTCCGAAGTCTTTCAGTCAACTCGTCCAACAATTCAACCAGACACGCAGCAGACTGGGCAGCCGCCTCCCCACTGCCATCCAACGGAACCCCGATCTCTGCCAGGACGGCCGCCGGGTTTCTCTGGAGACGAGAGTGTAGTCCAATAATAAGTGCCTCGAGCACTTCGGCTAGCTCGACAGCAGGATGGTCATCTGCCGTCGATCCAGTAGGAGAGCCCGTGGCGTCTCTGCGAGGACTGAAGGATTCGGATTCGTCTCGCCGTCTCCCTCCTGGAGATATGGGGCTCTTTCTTCGTGTCCGGGTGTGACATCGTCTGGGTGAGGGGGATGGGGACGCAGTCGATCTGTTGTCTCTGGATTTGGTTTCGTGTTGCGTTTCTTGTTGCTGTTGTTGCAAGGCTCTCTTTCGCCTTCTTTGCTGTCGAATCTGTTCAGCTCTGCGACTTCGTTTGATGCCGTCCTCAACCAGGTCTCGAAAGAATCTGCGTGCGTGCGTCATGCAACAGCAGTCGAAGGTCAACGAGGAAAACCAGAAAGGAAAATAGGATACTTGAGCAGAAGTATAATGTTGAACAGACGAACTAGTATCCAGTTGAATGATGCACACAGAACGGATCCTCGGTACCCCAAAGAGTAGTGGACCAGAGATGAAAGAAAAACAATGAATAGAGGCGGACACACATACACACACACACACACACACACACAAGACACACACAGAGAGAGAGAGAGAGAGAGAGAGAGAGAGAGGTAAGTGCAGAAGGAGAAAGAACATCTCCGCAAAATGGAAGCATGAGGTCGGGAAGCCGAATGAAAACAGGAAACAGGAAGTACAGACACCCACCCGCAAGGAAGTCGGATGCCTCGGACAGGGACAGCTAGGGAACAAGGAAAGAAGAAAGAAAGATAAGGGCCGGCCACACCAGGGATTCAAGAACAAGAAGGAACTTTCTTGAGAGACGGGTACAGAAAATCACTGAGGAATGATGCAAAGGCTGACTTGAACAGGCCCTCAGGCATGAGTCCCTTCTTCCCTATGTGCCGGGCCCAGTGTCTCTTCAACGTTCTCTCTTGAAGTCCCAAAAGTTCCAGCACAGCCTCCCTTCGTGCCCTCATCTGCAGTTGTTTCTCGTCGTGCCGGGAAGGCTGCCGAATCCCTTCGCGAGAAGGGGGGGGTGACCGTCCCTCTACACGAAGGCCTTCTTTGTCGTATTGAGGCTGGCCTAGAATCACAAAACCTCCTACAGTTGTTAGCTCGGGAGAACTTTGAGAGGGTCCTAACCGACCTGCTGCCGCTGCCTCTTTCCACCCATAAGGAAGACGGGCGGGTATGGGCGATCGGGTTCCGGCCACTCCCAACGGTCTGGGTGTAATCCTCTGACCCAGAATCGGAAATGCAACAGGTGTCCGGGGCCTTTTGACATATGTGTGATCACCCGCAGCGCCTGGGTCTGGCTGTTCCGCGTCCTCTCCTTCTTTATGGGGAGTGGACGGGCGGGCTCCCCTAATTCCATATGCACGTCTGTGGCTGAGTGCAAGGTCATCGTCCCCCTCTGCAGCCCCGGGACGCTGTTCACATCGGGTAGGCGGCCTTCCGGGGTTCCGAGTGGGAGACCCGATGCGACAGGCGGCCTCTGGACGAGCAAGGGACTCCTTCACCCAGCAGAGAGCACTCTTAATTGCCCCCCCCCCGATACGCACAGTAGATGTCCCGTCAGTCCGACCAGTGAGGCCGTCTCTCTCTGCAGCTGCTGTAAGAGGGGTCCGTGGACGCAATTTGGGCGTGTGGATGTCTTCCTCTTCCTCTTGACGAACGTCTACCCTTCTTCCTCTGAGGGTGCGAAGGAGGGATTCTATCTGACCGTCACCTGCTGTAAAGTAGAGGGGATGGGTTTGGGCCTTTCGGTCCTCTTTCGCTCGAGGCTGCATGGGCAAGTCTCCCTCTGCCTCCTTGACTTTTCCGCCTGATGCCTCTGTATCTTCCCTCGGCTGTTGCCGCTTTGAAATGATCTCATGTGAAGGAGCACTGACGTGAGCAGAGGCTTCATGGGTGTAGTGGGGGTCTGACGCTTGAATGATCCCAATAGCGGAAGGCAAAATGGGCCGGAAAGGATCGGCTTCAAGTCTGACAGCCGCCATGGCAATCTGTGCTCGGTCTGCATCAAGAAGACTCTCAAGAAGGAGAGACACACGGAGGACCCCTCCCTCGATTGCCTGAAGTCGGGCCACCATCGCAGCGTCCTGTTCTTGTTCTTCTTCTTGCGGGATGTGTTCCCTTCGAGAGCCCTCTTCAGCCCTTTTGGTTCCCTTTTCTGAGAGGACTCGAGAGGGGTCGTGTTCCTCTGGTAAGTCAATGGGAATCGGCTTCGGGGGTCTGTTCGGCAGGGCTGGAGGCACAGTCGGGGTCGTTGGGAACCACGTGGCACTCCTGCCTTCAACCCTTTTCAGCAAATCTTGAGGGGCCCGGAAAGCGGTTTTGTACAACTTGGGTATCACATCAACAGGGGGAGAGTCGTGTGCTTGCAGTTGCTCTCGTCGAATGTCATCCACATCTCCTCTGCCCCGCTCTGTCCTTGAGCTCACACACCGACGTGGATCCAAATGGCGAGACTGAGGCGGAAGCATCTGATTCATCGCACTAGGAGCCCCTAGGGACGATCCATAGAGCGCTTGATACTCAAGAGGAAGGAGGGATGTTGCCTTCTTGTCCATCCCCTGAGACCGGTACTTCCCTATGCCTTTCCGGAGACCCTGAAGATCCAGACGGGGCACCACGTGCTCACTTCCCTTTCCCTTTTGTCGTTTGGTTTTCATGAAGGGGCTCGGGGCGTTGTCCGAAAGATCTCTGTCGACCGCATCTGGAAGACCGTAATTGCCTGGCCGTGGGGTGAGTCGGATCTGGTCTCGGGATCTGGCGGATGAGACGGCTGGGGAGGCATCGGGCTTCTCTCGTGCTGGTGATACCGCACAGGGTGACAGAGAATGTGCAACGGAGGAAGGGGGGGAAGGAAATACACGTTCTTGCATCGGCAGATCTGCAGTTTTGCTGACTGTCAGCTGTGGGTGTTCTTTTGGCCTTTCTTTTTTTGTTGACTTTCTTCTGTAGTTGTGTCGGGATCTTCTTCTATCTGAAGCCCCATCTGTGTGCCTTGAGGGAGATCTTGGAAATGGCAGAGTGCCCGTCTGTGCCATCATGTGTGATATGAAGTCTTCATGTTGCTTGTCCCCTTTCAGAAAACCGTCTCCTGAATCTGCCCAGGTGCAGAAAGGACGAAATGCTTTCTCGTCATCTGACGTAACCTCGTTGTTACCTCCCATCCCCCAGTCTCCCACTGTGTTTGGCCGTCCTGGAGATGAAGAGGAAGGGGAAAGTGACCTTTTGCCTGTCGGAAACAGTTCTGCGGGAGTGCGGAGACGTCCTGAGACGGGTGACAGATCTCCGGTAGGAGAGGACAGCTGTTTGATTCGTTCAGAGGAAGGAGAGAGGGGGCCCTGACTTGAGGGCGATGCGGGGAGAATGCGAGAGTGGGGAGAAGTCGGAGACGGCAAACCTTCCTTGGACGGTCTGGAGACGGGACGGAAACTCAAAACTGTCCCACCTGGACCTCGAAAAGAGAGAAGGGGCGGACCGGCTTTTGCTGAAGAGCCATCGGGTCTGGGTTTACAGGGAGCAGACTCACTTCTGACACCTCCTGGGGAGGTGAGTTTTGATGGGCTTTTTGGAGGACTCTGAATCTGAAGAGTCCTCTTGTTGGACCTCACGGGGGCTTCGGAATGTCCCGATTCTCCCGTAGGAGGGGGGCCATCCGAGGCATCTTGGACCATTACAGCGACGTCCTTCTGGGTTGTCACTTTGGGTTCAATGTCGTTGTCAAGGGAGGGCAGGAAACTTTTTGTCGTTCTGTTGGGACTTCGTCCGTCTGTGCTGGTCTCTGTGTCTGAAAAATCAATGGGAGGAAACTCAGCCTGTGCCCCTACAGACACTGCGGCAGTGACCTGTGGGGGGGGGAAGAGAGGAGGAATCGCCTTCCGAGGCCGTCTTGGGGGCCACAGTGGGCGTCCTCTTTTGAAAGAAGTTACTCCACTCTTCCCCTTTCCCTTCCCCTTTTTGGCAACACTGTCCAAAGCCCCACCCTCCCTCTTCTCCCGAGGCAGTGTTTCTGTCCCCCCCACGCCTCCACTTCCTGACAGCACAGCAAAGCTATCCGGCTCCCTGTAACACCCTGAGAGGTCGACCAGAGACCGTGCGTGTGCGCGGGCGTGTTGGCCTTTGTCCCTTCCCAGCCCTCCTGCAGCCCCCCGAATGAAATCGAGGCGTGCAGACCGAAAGAAATCCGCAAGTGCGACCTCGGACTTTGAGGGCACTGGGCGAAAGGGGGACGATGGGTCCTCGAGGGTCCTTCTTCCCGGAGACACGCAATCTGTGCGGGGCCATCTGCGGGCGGGGGAGAGAGTTGTTCTGCAAGACTTCTTGCCTTTCTGGTTCTGATTCACAGGGGAAGGGGAACCAGCAGCAGGATCGGGTGGTTGAACAGCAGATTCAAATGTGAGGTTTAATGATCCTTCGCCTCCTTCAGCCGGTGGCTGTGGGGGGGTGGGAGGGGGGACTTCGAAAGGGTCAGTGCGGATGGGGATGGGAGGGGGTTCAGGGGTGCATTGGTGTCCTGTGTGCATCATGAGTTCTTTCTTGATGGGAGTGGTGAGCTTGGGGAGAGAGCTTTCGCCCAGATGTTGCCCTCCCATTCGTGAAAGCTTCTCTTTTGCACAGTACGAAATGGCAAACATCGGGAAGACTTCCAAGAGAGACTGGGGGGCTTTTTGTGCCCTTGTTGGGCTTTTTCTTCTTCCTCTCCTTTCCTCTGGGTCAGAGGAGGGGGACCCGTGGCCTTGGTCACTTCTGCGCTTTGCAGACTTGGACCTGTATCTTTTGATTTCTCCAAGTGCGAGGCTTAGCAAAGGATTGTTTTCTCTGGCAATCTTTTGCAGTACAGGTCTGAGTTCTCCCATGGCGTCTCTCGGATGGATCGGTCCGGGTTTTGGACTCTGAAGCTGCACAGACCCCTCTGAGCGTTGTGTGTAGTTAAAGGGGGAGCCCGGCCGGGGACTGGGGGATCCGAACGCCTGCAAGGAGGCAGGAGAGTGAGGCCTGGATGCTAGATGTCCAAACTTTTTGAGGCCTTCTTGCTCCTTTTCCTTCCCTTTGAATGCTTCTGAGAGAGACTTCACAGGCGAGATCTCGTCGTCTCCCACCGCTGTGGCTGCAAGGGGGGTGCCTGCGGGGATAATTGTTGTTTGCAGAGGTACAGCCAGGGTGTCCTCCTTTCGGGCTGGCAATTCCACTCGCAGGGCATAAGGGGTGGTGGAGTCACTAGGTGCAGGCAGGGGCTTTAGTTGTGTCCCTGGTTGCAGAAGCAGAGAGTTCCTTCTTGCAGGCTTAGCGAAATCCTCGGGTTCGCCCTGAAGTCTCACAGACAGCCTTCTTTTTGAGGGCGAGGGGGGACCTTCCTCTCCCATTCGGCCTCGTTGTCCCTCCTCTCGAAGACGCATGGACAACGAAATAGATAACGGCACTCCTCTTCCTCCCTGCAACTCATCTCTAGACCCCGCTCCAACTGAGTGCAGTTGGTGTCGAGCGTTGGATCCTAACGCAGTCTTCTTGTAAATTCGGGCGCCGCCTGGCAGAACTGCGCTGGCGCTATCGATGGATGACCGCCTTAATCGGGTACCTTCAGAAGTGGACACCCTCCGGCCATCACTCAGGTGAGAGAACCTCCGCCCTCCCACTGCATTTGTTGGGTCCTTTGGGTCCTCTGCGCGCATCTGTTGGAATCTCGACTCCAACGCTATTAGATTTCCTGCCTCTACATCTTCTGTCGGTTGGCTCTTTCCCTGAACAGGCATCAGGGACAGATTCAGAAGCCTGAGGGTCCCGTTGGTTGGACACAGAATCAGTGCCCCCGGCTGCTCTGCGCTCCCGACTGCAACGAGGGATCTGATTTCCTCAAGGAAGGAAACGCACCTCAAGGGTACGATCTCGGCAGGGCCCCTCCCGTCTGGGGGGGGGAACGGCCAGACTCCGACCTGTCTGGAGGAGCAAGAGAGGAAGAGGGCACGGGCGGGATGGGGATCGACAGCCAAAACCTGCAGGCAGGCAAGAAGAAGGAAGCGAAGAAACAAAACAGTTTGTAGAACTTAGTCGATGCCCGAAGACCTTCAGAAGATAGTTCTGCCAGATGGCACCGACAAGGAAGTGCTTCGGCATGTTGACGCACGCGGAGGGTCTGCAGAAACTTTGGACGCTCAAAGGCACGCAAATACGGAAATTCGGCGAAAGAGTAGAAAACGAAGACGCGCCACTTCAAATCGAAAGCGATCGACCGAGCAGGCCACTGGGCCGCCTTTTTTGACTATCGTTTAAATATTTCAAAAACAAAGCAACACAAACAGGTCAAAGACAGTGAAGGGACTCCAAGAAAAGAGAAAATGGAAAGGGAAAGACACCACACGACTGTTCGAACAGGTCGACAAAACTGAATGCGCGAAGGCCCATTCCATTGACTGACCTCGTTTGTATGGAACGCACATCGCACGACCTGTACAAGCTGTCTCTGAACCTCTCTGGCCCTCTCAATCCACTGAAGTCCCACCGCGTCCTCCCCCCAAATCTCAGACCCCCCCACCCCCAGAAGTGCCCCTGCAGTCCTCTGCTTTCTGATGGAGGACGACTGCGCGAGTGCCCCTGGGGCGCCGGCTCTCTCCAGGGCTTTTTTCCGGAGTTCCATCAGAGGGCCGTATGTGAATCTCCGAGCGTGGCCTGTTCTCTCTCTGTCCATCCGGACCACCCTCAGGCCACCGTTGGAGAACCCGGCGAAAAAAGAGGCGTGGGGCCTCGCCAGGTTGAACGCGGTGGCTTTCGGATTGGCCTTCCGTGTGGTCTGTGTGCAAACATATATGCAGGGGGTCAGGCAGGCGTAAAGGCAAATGGATGCAGTGGGAAGAAAACAGACAAATCCAGTCAAGCGGGTGAAATTTTATCGAGTAATCACTCCATCGGTACTACGCAAGAAAAAGGCATGGGCTGCAGAAGATGCTAATACGATGACGTCCCACCCAGTGTTTTTTTCTTTCCTCCTTACCTTCCCGCCTCTTTCTTTCTCACATGGTCTTCATCCTTTGTTAACGAATCGTTCTCTCTCTCTCTCTCTCTCTCTCTCTGTTTCCACCAACTGACCGTCACATCAGCCACGGTAGACAGAAGGTCAATCTGCCAGAGGAGCTCCACACTCGTTACCCCAGCGTCTGCCTGAGGGTCCACAGAGTCGGCCTGAGAGGACCCAACCAAACTTCTCTGCAGATTCCCCACCACCCTCCACATTCGGGCCATGCCGGTGGAGGCCATGACGATCAGGCCACACGCCGAGTTGACGAAATTCGGCAGAGGGGGGGCACGAGAGTCCCAGTTCCCTGCCTGGGTTTTGTCCGAAATCCCGTCGGCTGGGTCTCTGGGAATCACGCGAACCTCCGTGATGGTTGCAGTGACACCTATGTACCAGGAAAGATCCAACACTCTCCTGGCGTGTCTGCGCAATCTGACCTTCCTTGTTGGGCTCACTGACCCGTCTACCCCGGGAGTCTGTCTCGACGAAGGAGAGAGAGTCCCTCCCCCTGGAGAACCAGAAGGGACCTGGGGACGTCTAGCGGAGGGTGCAAAAGCCGCACAGACCCACCCGACGAGTCTGCCCATTTGAAAACCCGCAAAGACCAGAGAGGCGGAAACCATCGAGCTGGCGGGAAGGGGCCACAGGTCGTTTCCCTCGCTCAGCTCTTTGCAGTCGTCCTCGGAGATGCTGCGGGTGACCGCCCAAGGGAATCGGGCCGCCAAGACGGGTGTGGACAGGCGGACACTTGCGCAACTACTCAGTTTTGCTGCTTTCACTGCATAGAACATAGCAGCACCAGACGTGTCTTCTGTCGGATACTTCAGGATTCAGTCGACAGCTCAACGAGCAAATAGACTGCATGATGCAACATTCTTGTAATAAGACGGACACGTGAGAGCCATCTGACTAGATATTGAACCATGCGTGTACATGCAGACGTGAAGGTTCTGTCTGACACACCTGATGATGCTTGAAGATGGAAGGCAAGCACGGGGCTTCTCTTGACGTTTTTTTCTCCTTCCGGGTCGTTGGACTCTCTGCGGAATCTGTCCATTGATTGGCTCTTTGTGATGTCTCTCTGCAGTGAGTAAAACAGCCGATAGAAGGAAGAAGACAGGGAGGGACAGAAATAAAAATCTGAAAAAAAAAGGAGAGAAAGAAGAGACAGTAAATCAGCAGAAAGAAGCGAGTGCGAATGGGAAAAGGCAAAAGATACAACAAGGCAAAAGATGCAACATTAAAGGAGTAAAGAAACCTCAGAACAGACTCCCGCAAAGCCGCAAAAGATCCCCTTCATGCACCTCACCTGCAGAGCTGCAAACCCCCACCGTTCCCTTATAGCTTCGTCTGCCGTGCTATCAGCCGGACCCATCCCGAAGGCCCCCCCCCCTCCCTCTCCCTCCTCCCCTCCCTTGAACCGCCGTCGCCCCCCTACAAGCTCAAACAGCTCAATCGCCCCGTCTGCAAACCCACACACAAGAGAGTCCGCCTCCAAGTCCAACGCTACCACCTCGACCGCCCTGCTCTTCTTATCTTCCAACTGGTGATGGGCCCCAAACGGCGCGACGCCTCTCGGAAGCCGATCGTCAAATTCATCGTCGTCAAAGAATCTCACCGCCCCCGCACGTGAACCCAGGAGAACCCCCGCCAAGGCAGATCCAGTCGATTGCCCGTCGTCAGGGAGACACATTCCGATGCTGTTATCTACAAGACTGTGAGACTTGATGCGCGAACGCGTGGCTGTGATTGTGTCACAAAAAGAAAGAAAGAAGTTGTTCTTTTTCTGCCCTCCTCGCTTCTTTCCGGGGCCGTCAATGGACATTTTCCGAATCAGACTGTCGTATGCGTCTGTGTACTCTGTCAGACAGTACTCATCTCCCGTTATGGGGGGCCGGACACCGACAAGACCGAGCATGTCTGCACACAGAGAGAGAGAAAACACACAGACATGCACACACACACGCACACACACAGATGCGCAAACAATTCTCAGGGCACAACCTTCACTGCAGACCGTTTTGCGTTCTGCAGACGCTTTGTCCTGTTCGGACCTAGATAGACAGACAGATACGCACACCCACCCACAGCACGCATGCCCCATGCATTCAAAACATCTTCCCTGAGGTGACTGACTTGATCCCGTAAACCAGGCCACAACAGCATGGCCCAAAGGCCCGGTGAGAGGGAATCTGCAGACAGGCAGTCAGTCAAGCACAAGAAAGAAAGAGAAAAGACACCTTTGAATGAAGTGAAGGGTTGGGAGGAAAGGATGCCAAGTGCTGAGTAAAAGGAAATGCGTCACTTCGTGTGTGAATCAATCAGACCTACAAAACAAAATTAGGGAATAGCAAACATACAAAAGATGTACGTCAGGGCCCCCTTTTTCATTCCTACGGCAAAAAAACAAAACCAAAGACTGAAGTTGAAACAAAGAGCCAAGATTTCATGCAACAGCAGCAGCTTGCGGACTTTCTGAAATCTATTCAACCGCTTTCCGTTGCAGCGAGTCAGTCAGAGCCTGAGAAGAAAATCTACAGTAGCATGCGGAGGATGAGAGGAGAAGACAGAAAAATTCAAGAGACAGACGGAGAGAGAGGGAGAGAGGGAGACCCACCCTAGGCGCGGTGCCGGAAGCACACATCTCTGGAGTGAGGTCGGGATGGCCTCGAGGTGGAAGAAGTCTTCGGCCAATGCGCATACCTGCACATGCACACACACGGACAAGCAGACACTCAGAGAAGCAAATGGATGGAGCAAGAAAGAAAAACAGAAAGATATACAGGCAGACAAAGGTTCCTTGCGAACAAAAGGAGAAAAACAGACACTCAAGAGAGGGAGCAAGCTTTGGTCACCAAAAGTTCCGACCCTGTCGACCACCCATCACCCAAGGCTCCCTTTCGTCCGGCACCCCACCCGTGAACTTACACGCAGCTTCAGCACCTGGTGCCGAAATGCAATCATCAAAGTGGAGTAGTTCCCTGCCACCCCCCCAGAGGAGACCTGATGGTCCCCTGGCGTCTGCCCCCTCTGCCGGCCTTGCGCTGCGGTGCCGGGTTTTTCTTTTTCCTTTGCAAAAAGGGCAAGGCGCTGAAATGGAGGGCGACGTACTCCTGAAAGCACAAAATACGATTTGGTAAGAGCAAGAGAAGGGCGTGCATTCGCAAGATGACTCCACAGAGAGACGCATGACACCAAGAGAAATTGAGGACGTCAGTGGGTAAATTATTGAATTTTCTGCAACAACCCTTGCTTCTCCACAAAACTGACAGACAGCCTAAGGCTGTGAGGTTGCAAGAAGGGAGATGCGCTGGAGCCACCAAGTCCCAGCGAGAAAGGAAGCATAACAAGCATATATCCAGACAGTGACACACACAGACAGGCAGGCAGGCAGGCAGGCAGACAGACAGACAGACAGACAGATGGATGCTCACCGAACGGTCCCTTGAATGGAGGCCAATTGTCTTCTCCCTGCAGGAGCGCGACCTGCTCTTGCAGTCTGAAGGCGTCCAGCACAACGCCTTTTGCCGCATTCATACTTGACACCACACCATCAGCTGCAGGCGCAAAGAAGGGAATCAAAGAGAAGTTAGATGGTGAGCAAGGAGTGGGAGGTTGAAAACCAAAGAAGTATGGCGGGAAGGAATAAATGGCCAAAGGGGGTTCGTGGATGCTGCGACTCCACAAAGGAGATGCTGTTTGTTTGATCTGTAAGGATCGTGCATGCTGGAAAGTCAATGGGTGGATTCAATCTCTTTCTGGCAGTGTGGGCGGACGAAAGGGGAAGAGTTCCATACAGAGACAGAAAGAGCGACGGAGAGGGAGAGAGAGAGGGAGACTGACTCGACAAGGCAAGAAGGTAGGCTCCAAATTTTGGCTCTTCAAACAGAACTGCACTTCACACACAAACATAAACACACACACACACACACACACACACAGAGAGAGAGAGAGAAGAAGAAGAAGAGGAAGGGAGGGAGAGGGAGAGGGAGAGGGAGAGAAAAAGGCAATGCAGAAAGGCAAGAAACTGACATCAAGGCAGATCCCTCTCATAACATTGACTGTCTCCTCATATCAGCACTCTATCGAACGAACAAAAACCGAAGTCTGTTTAGGTGAGAAGAAATCAAGTGGTTTCTGCATAAGCAACACTTAAGTGAATGAAAAGGCAGAAGAAGGCTGTGCGGCACTAAGGACAGATACACGACTGCAAACACACAGGAGCTGACACAGTGTGTGTGTATGTGTGTGAGAGAGAGAGAGAGAGGGGGGGGGGGGGGGGAGAGAGAGAAACAAATAAATAGATAAAGAAAGAAAGAAAGAAAAAGAAAAAAAAAAAAGAAGCAAAGACCAAACACAACGAGGTCCACAGACCCACCCACTCGATTCAAGCCTCCTCTCATCCAAAAGAAAACTGTGCGAGGAACCTGCGAGAGAGGAAAGGAGGGCAACACGAAGTTTCATTAATGGATCCAGCGAGATGTAATGATCTCGAAGGGTGACGCCAAGATTTTCGTAAACTATTTCAGATAAATGAATGGACGCACAACATGCATGGGGCAGAGATGTCTTCAACACTCATTCGAACAGACGTGCAGATATGAATGTGCGCCTTTAATTCCACCTCCTCATGCATCAACTCACTCACCCACCCACTCACTCACTCACTGACCCTTGAGACCTCCCGTGGAGGGCAGAACCGAATCTCCAACCATTTGGAGTGTCCGTGCCCGCCCCCTCATCTGCTTGGCGAGCTCTAATGCCTCTGTGCACACTCTCGGTACTCGCCCCTGGTGACGAACTGCAGGGACAAACAAACAAACGAGGGTCGTCGTTTTCGATTTTGTGGCACATGATAGACACGCAAAGGAAAGCTAACTGAGAAGAGACTCCTTGTGGACTTGATAGGAAAACAAACCAGCAGAGCTGTGGATGAACAGGTGTGTGTCCCGTTGACAGTTTCTTGTACGGTGACCAATGTAAACAGAGAATTCGAGTGAATGGCTCATGATGACGGATCCACAGACTTCAGTAAAGCGACTGGCTGACTGACCGTCGTCACCATGCCAGAACCGAAAGGTGTGGATGTCTCCGTCGATGCATTTGAAAGCCTGTAGGCAAACAGGGAGGCAGGCAGGCAGCAGCAGGCCAAGAGACTCATCAGTGAAGACAGGGAGAGTTAATTGGAAGCCTACGATGAGATGAGATAATGAGAAACGCCTGCAGAACAAAGAAGGAGTACAAGACAAGATCTGAGCAGATTTAGCTGCATGGCTGCACACCAGAACCAATTGACGCGTCTGCACAGGAGTTGATTCCCCCCCCGTGCATGCCTGCCTGCCTGTCAGGCTCTGCTGAGTCCGTCTGGCTTTCTGACTTTTTGTGTTCTTGTTTTTGTCTCTTTCACTCTCCACTCTCTCGGTCTCTCTCTTCCTCTATCTTCAGTCACAGTCTGCGTGCTTGTCTTTCTCTCGTCCTTCCTTCCTTCCTTCCTTCCTTTCTTTCTTTCCTTCTTTCTTTCTTTCTTTCTTTCTTTCTTTGTCTTGTTTTCCTCTCTCTGCCTTTCTCTCTCATCGATCTGCCTTTCTGCCTGTTCCTTTGTCTGTGTGAGTTTCTATCGGTGTGTCAACCACTTTTTCTCCCAGTCTTTGCGTGTGCATCTCTGTCTGACCATGTGCAAAGTCGAGTCTGTGGAGAGCACTTCATGAGCTGCCGGAACAGAAAACTCCCTCAGCAGCGCACCATCTGCGTACGTTCTCTCTCACCCAGAGAAAGGATAAGAAGCACACAGGGAGCGTGTGAATGAGTCAACGCAGGATAGGCAGTGCAGTGCAGTGAAGAGGCAAAACAAAAACAAAGGCGATGAGTGAAATTGAGGAGAAGGGACGTGCAGAACGACACAAAAAAAGAGGCGCTCGACTGAATCACGTATCCCCCCGGTCTTCCCATCGGAGGGGAAAGAGGGGCAAGAGAGGGAGAGAGGGAGGGAGGGAGGGGGGACTCTGCAGACACTGCACTCAGCGGAGCGGGAAGGAATGAAGAAAAGGAAAGAAAAAGACAGACAGACGGTACACAGACAGCGGTCGTCAACTACTTCACACTGACCGACGACATTCCACAAGAGGCATTCAGAGAAGTCGGTCACACCTGCAAAGACAACGCAGTCGGCACATGTTTTGAGTCATTCTCTCTGTCTCTCTCCCCCTTTCTTTTATTATCTGTCTCGCCTTTTATCCCTCTTTCTGCTTTTCTTTGTTTACCCTGTTAGTGCGGCTGTCTGTATATATGGTCGTGCGTGTACGCGTACGTATGTTTTTGTCTTTCAACATACTTTCCAGTGCTGAGGTGAGCTCTCAATCCTCGTTGAAATTCAATCATCCGTGTTATGGGTTGTTTGTAAGTAATACAACGTGAGTATGCGAAGAGTTTGGAGACACATTGACAAAATGCACGGGAAAAGACTGTCGAAGACCGATCGCAATCGCACATCCAGTCGTCCGAAGGTAAAGGAAAACTTTTGACCACAAAATCAAACAAGAAGAAAACAGCAAAATCCGAAACGCAGACAATGGACACGTAGACAAACATTCCTACAGACCAATGGGCTTTCGAGGGGCAGAAGGGAACCTGCGGGCGAAGAGGAAAAGGCCCGCAAGCAGCCAGAAAAGTAGGAAGAAAGAGAGACAGACAGACAGACAGACAGACAGAGAGAGACCAACCAACCAACCGACCGACGAGGACATCATGAAATTCCACAGCGCTGAGGGTCTCGACGACTCCCTTCTCTCTCTCGACCTCCACACAGACAGAGGGACTCAAAATGATCTCACCCTCGTCTCCCGACACTTCCTTTTCTCTTCCTGGCGAGAGGAGATCTGCATAAATGGATGTGCAGTCTTTCGTTTCTCCTTTCATTTCTTCTGTCAGTGAGGCGATCGCTGAGCCAATCATCCATTGCCTCACGGATTCGATTCTGCTCTTTTTGTGTCACTCACTTTGGCATTGATATTGGTTCCTTTGCGAGCGAATCCATCCATGCAATTATGCGTAAGTGAGAAAACTCTTCTGAACCGGTCTGAATACGCAGGTCTCTTGGGTAATTGACACTTTCGGTTCTCTTTCTCAACTTCGGCGATCCCTTTACATTTCAAAAAAGTGCATAGAAGCCTTGAGGGGCGCACAAAGACGATGCATCTACAGACGAACTCACACAAGTTCCAGTGCCATCACATTTTGGTTGGATGTCTCGGAATTCGAATTTGCGCGGGAAGCCCAATGAATGAAACTTTCAGCAGACATGCAGCTGACGGACGTTTTGCCTTTTCCTCTGCATTTCCACTGAGACGTGACACGACGGCGGCCCCCTCCGCTCCATCTCCTCCCCTTCCGTGCGTGCGTGCACACCCCCAGATGACTATCTGTCTGGAGTCGAAAGCACAAGCCACTTCTGCCCTATGCTGAAACACGCAAACATCGAGAATCCGGGGTGCAGGGCGGGGAGTGGCGGGGGGTGTCAGTGCGGTGCCGACTGAAGCGCGTCGGTTGCCTGGCACCTGGAGTGACGGAGTGACGGAAGCGCGTCGGGAAACCACCGTGTGCCTCCGTGGTACACCTCTGGAACTTGAGGCTCCGTCTCCCAATTCCTCCTCCCCTCCCGCCTCAGTCTCATCTTCATCTTTCTTCCCGCTTCCTGCTTTCATGGCGGCGCTGTGGGCAGAAATCAGCTGCACATGCAGATTTGCACATACGCAGACAAATTTGACATTTTAAAAACGGATGGAGATCCAGTGGGCAGCAGAAAGTCTGTCTTGCTGAAGGATTCAAGGCTAATTTTTGCACAGGGGAATACCAATCAAAGTAAAATTGCTGTCTGGACCAAAAGAATGCATGTGTCCCGGCTCTTGGTGCAGAGAGAGAGTGCCGAAGTGGCAAGGCTTTGGATAGAACGGTTGTCTCCCTTTCATAACAGACGAAATGATGTCTATCCATCCGTGCTTCCGTTTACTCTCTCCGTCCGTCTCGATGGATGTGTGCAGAAGAATCGAGATCCGCTTTCTCTCCCTGAATCTCCTTGAGGGTAGATTGATGCAGGACGCGCTGCTGCCTCTTCTGACTCAAATTCTTTTCAAACGGCCAATTCCCATTTTCACATCTGCAGCTCGACCCTCTTGGTTTGCTTCCTTGTTTGCCTCCTTTTTTAGTACAATCACACACACACCCTGACACAATGACAAGTGCTGCCTGACTGACATGCCGCATGTTAGCGACTGAGCAGAGAGGGTAGAAGGTGGCTTCTACAGAGAGGTCGCGCAGAGAGAGGAGCCTCAGGTTATACGAGGAGTCCACAGCAACCCTGCAGAGAGAGAGGTACGCGCGCTCACCCATCCAATTGAGGGGGACCGATGAAAACGCAAACATACAGACTGGCAAACGGAGAGGCAGATAACGAAAAACTCATTGGTCAGACACTTGCTCCGACTACGTGCCATACCCCTCTGTCTGACAGGAAAAGTGCGAGGTCAGAGGAAGAAAGGGACCAGAAAGAGCTCGTGGATAGCAAATAAGAACAGTGGTGTTATTAAAACAGGGTGGCTGGGAGAGACATCCCATAGAAAAAAGGCAGCTAGCTGCACCAAACAAACAAAGAACACCCAAGGCCTGCATGCATAAGAGTTCTGAAATGACGAAAACAAAAAAGGGGTTTTCTTTGGAAGAATGATCAGTGTAGGGCGACAGGCAGACTGGGACTCGCAAAAGACAGACAGCTAGACGGACCAGCAATTGCAGGCAGAGAGGAACCGTAGAAGCCAGACAGGCCCGAGATCAGGTTGGCCCTTCTTCCCTCTGCGCATTGAAGGACAAAGACCAAAGCAACGATAAGGAAACACTTTTGCAAAGACAGGCATCAAGAGATAGTAGATCCCGGTTTTCGTCTGGGCCGATTTGCGCATGGTCAGGGAGGCGGGTATAAGTGCTGATGCAAAGGCACAGAAACCGAAACTTCTGAAGAGCACAAAGAAACGTAAAGACTGCTTGAAGGGGCAGACGGTAAAAGACACCACACATTCACGTGCAGTAAAGGGGGGGCGGGTCGGGGGTATAGGGGGCTAGAAGGAACCCTTAGAGAAGGGTGTGTCGCTAAACAGGTTGGATGCAGTTCTGTAGAGGTAGAAAGAAAAACAGAATGCGTGACTGCGTTCTTCACTGACTGACACGAGTGGCCTCGCGATGGGCGGCTTGACTTCGAAGGTGCTCTTTCCCGTGGCTGCCTTCTCCCTCTCAGCCTCCTTCTGCTGCTCACCGGAGAACGTTGCCCGTGTGCAGAGAAGGGCCCTTGAGTCCACATCCCTGCAGGCATATGTAAGGACATACGGGAATGAATGTTGCATTTTGTGCTTGTGTGCTTTTTTGGGGTGCATACCATCCCGCTACTTAGACAGTCCTCGTTGCTGTTCATTCTTCCGTTCTTTTTGCCATTTCTGCATGTGTATTAATCAAGATCCCTGCTGCCATTTCTGTGTATTAATCGAGATCCCTGCTGCCAGAAAGAATCAAAAATTCTCCATGGTGTTGTTCAAAGCCTCTTGCTTCTTTCTTTCCTCCTTTCATTCATTCATTCATGCCTGATGTGGAAGCAAAAATTACCAACCAAGTATGCCCCCGGCTACTGACCAGAGCTTCAGCTCCCAGAGGTCTGAGGTCAGGAAGAGGTGGGCCTTCTGCAGACAGAAGGTTCAAAAGGAAAGGCGTCAAGTGAAAGGAGGGGTCATCTAGTGCGAGAAAGAAAGAAACCACTTGACAAGCAGGCC
Organism: Chromera velia; assembly: GCA_018398765.1. Classification (NCBI taxonomy): domain Eukaryota; family Chromeraceae; genus Chromera; species Chromera velia. The sequence continues at coordinate 2,446 of JAHBMJ010000900.1, read as the reverse complement.
ACTCAGTTTGGAGGCAAAAAGCCCGATGGTCTTTCGACACAGCGACCAAAATGGAAAGCCAGACGAAGTGGGGGCAGGGATGTCAGCAAGCCAGGCGGAGAGGGGGTGGACAGGCGAGAGCAAGGTTGGTAGGAGGGAAGTGAATCGTGCATTGGGGGCGGCTTTGCTGATCTCAACTATCCGAAGACCGCGCGCGCAGTGCGCATAGCAGTGGACAACAAACGAATGCGTGTCGTAAAATAATGAGAGAACAGAGATAGGGCACGGAAAGAAGTGCAAATTGCGGAAGACAAAGTGAGAAGTGCTCCATTGAAGAAGGGAGGTGAACTCACTACCAGGAGGCTCCTGAAAGAAGAAAAGTGCAATTCACCATCAAAGAGTGCAAGAGCAGGGATAGCGCTGCTGATGGAGGTAAGTAGACGTAGTGATAAAAGTGATTGACTGCTTGAATTTCCGATAAATTGACTGACTGACTCGCTAAGTGACTGACTGACTGACTGACTGACTGACAGACTGACGAACTGACCAGGGCAGCTGCAGCGGCGGAGATGTCCTGCGAGTGGAACCCGAGTCTCTCGTCGAATTGGAGGCGGAGGAATGGGACTCGCGGCTCGTCCATTTAGGTGGATACGGTAATGCGAGAGGGGGTGGGAAGGCAGTCTCTGTGGTGGTTTGTGGTTGCAGTGTGGTGGCTTTGCAATCAGTCGCTCATGACGCGTGTCAGAACTGAACAGGCGGCGAAATATATAAGTCAGGATGAAGGTCGCGGTTGATTCTGGCTTATATATTAATATGCCATTGATTCGGAAAATCAGTGGGGTTGCCGTCTACATCAAATCATTCAATGTCTTTGCTGCTCACTTGAATGGCTTCACTTCATCATGAACACCCATGGAAAGATCTGCGAGCCAGAGTCACACACCGAGATTGTTATTTTTCTACGCATACACAACGGAAAGCCGGCACGTCAAATCAAAGACTGCACACACATAAAGATGTCTTTATGATCGTGAGCATATATATACTTGTATTTGTAGCAACATATACGTATACATATACGTACATATATACGTACATGTACGCATATCGATCTGTATGCGGAAAATGCTCAGTTTTTACGTGTTGCTTTGTGTTGTTTCACTGTTGCAATACTGTTGCAGCAGTAGTTGCATGCAACATGTTGCAACTTCGCCGGCCTGCATGTGTATCGGTGGCGCTCACCATCGCGTGCATGTCAGGTCTCAGAGGGAGCGCGCGCGCGAATCGCGAACCTTTGTGATTCTGACAAGCATGAAGGATTTAGAAGTGCGTGTCACAATTTCACAGTACGTTCACAAGAGGATTGCCACAAAGACGGTAAGTCTAAAGTCATTGTTTCATCGAACCCCTGTTTTCCACGTTGGTTACGCGGAACCAAATTTTGACGATCGACAGCGAAGTGTTGCCTTTTCAGCCTGAGGAGACAAGCCCCTAAGGATACAGACAACCGAGACCACCCGCAAGGCCGCAAAGGCAGAAATGTCACGGACCCTGCAATTTCTTCTTCCTTTGATATGCTGAAGGAATTGGCGAGGCAGCTTGCAGGGCTGCTGTTCTTCGTCTTTATATTGACGTACCTCTTCCTCTTCGTCGTCTCTTCGAAGCTGGCAGTCGACGTCTACAAAAATGCAAGGGAGGCAGTGAGGAGCACTAAAGACGTGCTCAAGTTCTTCTTCCTTGTATCATTACCAATACAGTTTTTAGCATCGCTCCTGATGATGCTTACTGGTGGACTCGTCTGGGCCCTCATTCCCGTCCCAGGACTACTCAGCGTGATAGTCACGCACAAGTGATCGATTGATGCAATGTCAATCCTACTCAGACTGGTTGCGAGATTGATGCACCAGGCGGGGTGGGTTGTCTTGCTGGAGATGAATTTTAGATCTGGAGGGGGAGAGTGCTTTTGCAAGAAGTGCCGATCTGGCAGTTTCCTGTTCTCTCTCCCTGTCTGGAAGAACAAGAGAGCGTGGTGTCGGTGGGAGCATCGACTTGGCGGGCAGTAGACTGAAAACACTTTGGATGGTTTCGTGACGTGTAGGTGCACGGGCACGCAGGGTGACAGCAGAACTTGGCTCCTTGTGTGGCCATCTGGCCACCTGAAATTTGGGATTTGGAGAGGCTGGGATGGTTTGAAGAAATATACCGAGGACAGCTGACCGTCAATCAGACTCGCCGTGTTTTCTTAGTTGTGCTCCGCTTGGAACTTCAATGACTTTATGCGCACACTGCCTGAATCAAATAACTTAATCTGACATGTGTGATATTTCGCAGGGACGAGAGAGGGAAAAGTCAAGGGGGGGGCAGGGCGAGACGGAACTGTGCGAGAGAGCACTCACGCAGAAACACACACGCACACACACACACACACACACACACACACACACAGAGAGAGAGAGAGAGAGAGAGG
>JAHBMJ010000899.1:14595-38979 GCA_018398765.1 Chromera velia | reverse complement strand
GAGAGAGGGAAGGAGGGAGAAAGAGAGAGAGGGAGGGAGGAAGAAAGACGCATGCAGAGGGAGAGAGAGGGAGAGGGAGAGGGAGAGGGAGAGAGAGGGGGGGAAGGAGGAAGAAAGAGAGTGAAAAAGAGAGAGGGAGGGAGGGAGAAAGACACATACAGAGGGAGAGAGAGGGGGAGGGGGGGAGAGAGAGGGAAGGAGGGAGAAAGAGGGGGAGGGGGGGAGGGAGAAAGACAAATGTGGAGGGAGAGAGATGAGGGAGAAGAGAGAGAGAGGAAGAGGGAGGGGGAGGAAAGGACAGAGAGAGGAAGAGTTGGAGGGAGGGGGAGAGAGATAGGGAGGGAAGGAGGGAGACAGAAAAAGAGAAAGAGAGAGACAGAGAAGGAAGGAAGGAAGGAAAGAAGGAAGGCTCCGTTGAAACGTTATACGGTCGCGGAACTTATTCTTAAGACCAAGATGCGCGTTCATGAACGAAGAATCATGGAAGCAGTAATTAATCCGTTGCATGCATTGCATTCAAGACGCGCGTTCATGAGCGAAGAATCATGGAAGCAGTAATTAATCCGTTGTATGCATTGCATTGCATCCACGTGTAAGTAATATATAAGGAATGAGAAAAGTGTTTGTATTAACGACTATACATGACCATACTAGTTTGTATTGGACGAACTGCAACTTATCAGACCATATAAACCTTGCATTACAGTGCATCAGAGACTTTAAAATCAAGTTTGAGCCCTGTAACGTCGAAACTAGCCTTATTGCACTCGTTATTCCCAATTATATCTGTGGACTTAATTCTTTATTTTATATATTTTTCTCTTTAGGCTTTATTTTCTAGTTTTTAATATAGAATTATATGGAATAATACAGAATTATTATTATTTATTTTTATTTTTTGAACGATCATTTTTTATTGAACCGTAATCAATCCAGAAAAAATATTCTCCTCATAGGTGAATTCCTGCTTTCTAACATTGTTTTCCTCTCATTTTTTCCATGTTACACATGTTTTTTTTTCTGAACATTTTTTTCTCAGGGCCCCGGCATACCTCCGGAGCCCGTGCAGGGGGTATCCTGCATTGCTGCATGCGCATGCGTTGCAACCGAGAGCCGCGGTGCATGCCCGGCCCCCCCGCGGCCGGCCGCGCGCGCATGCATGGGCCCGCGGCCGCGCGGGCCGCAATCCAAGCCTGCATGCATGGCACTGAGCAGCAAGATCGAAGGGCAATTCATGGCAATTCACATGGACTGTCTCTTCTCCTCTGCAGGCTCTGCTTCATGCCATGCACTAACAGGACCCCATGCGGCACAGTTGCCGGCGTTCCGGAGTTGGACGTTTCCTTTCGAACTGTTTGGCCGTCACCTGCTGCAAGAGTGGCACCTTACTCTTTTTTGTTCGCTCCTCATTTGAGCAACACCTGCTCATTCTTCGTTGCAAGGGACGACGGTTGAGCTATCTCGGACCTGGCTCTGTGCCTTGACTTCTCCTTTATTCGTTGTCACTGAACGGAGAAGAAAGAGTCTGCGAAGATGTCGGGGGGCTCTCGCATGACGGAGCTTGTACAGCAAGCCACGAGAAATCGCAGTCTCTACGAGGCCCAACTCCAGGACCTTGTCAATGAGGTCATCACCGTGGGAAACGACGCAGCCAAGGCGGCATTCCAGCAGATCCACACGATCCTCAAAGACAAAAATGAAAAACCTGCGAGCAAAATTCTTGCCATGGAGGTAAGCTGGAATCAGAAAAACTCCTGTCTCACCGCTCTCTTTCGTTTCCCACCCTATTCGTGTGTATCTCTCCACAAATGATCGGTCCCTTGTCCCTTCCTGTCTCTGGTCGTCTCTTGTCTTATTGCCTCCACTCTCCCCGAGTATGCACCAGCAGACAAATCCTGCAAACTGCCGTCTCTCTGCCCGTTCCCGACACCCCTCTGTCTCCCCGTCTCTGAGCCTGGCTACCTGTCAATAGCCGTGCCGACTACCCTTTCCTGCCTCATGCACTCCCCATCGTTCTCCCCCCTCTCTCTGTACTCTCGCTCTGCTGCTTTCACCTCTGTTGTGACACCCGCAGCTGTCCAAAAGCCTGGTGGACATCGACGAGAGCTCAGCCAAGGCGGCAATCGACACGAAGGTCCTCAAACTCCTCCAGGACTACGCGAGGATTGCAAAGGTAGGGGGGTGCGTGGGCGTGCATGCATGTGTCGTCTTGGTGTGGTGCTATATGGGATTTTCTCAGAGGACAAAACGCAGGTTGAAGGTTGGTGACTCTCTTCTGTTGCTCTTTGGAATGCAAGTCACTCAGCGCTTCTTCACCAGCAATTCGGTGGCCTCCCTCTTTCTCTTCATCGTTTCACAAGCCGTCCGTTTGTGAGTGCACCATCCAGGACAGAGGTCAATTCAATTTCTGCATCACTGAATGATTGCAGAACCGGAGACGGAGCACGCTGTTCCGGTCTTCGGTATCTGATGCGGAGGTAAAGAGCTGCACAGACATGGCGGCCGGCACGTTGCACCACTGGGTCAGTCCATGGACTAGCCGAGCTTACTGCGATCAAGTGGACACTTTGCAAACATAGCAGCAAATGTTACGCGACAGCTCAGTCGGGCAGGTGCGAAAGAACGACGAGAGAAAGAAGAGGCAGCCCTTATATGAGAGGAAGGCTGAATGTAGATTTGCGCCCCGTGTCCTCTGCCTCTCCATCCCCTCACTGCGTGAATCCTTCTCTCGTGTATCTGCCTCTCTGTGAAGTGTCTGCATGTCTTTGTCTCTTTGAAAGAGCACATCAAGCAGTGAACGGGCCAAGGAAGCTGGGAAGGAAGGAAAGATGACGTTCCATGTGTTTGCCTCATTCGAATTCTCTCCTTGCTTGTGTGTACGAACAAACAAGCAGGCGTTGATGAACAGAACGCCCAGCACCGCCAATGGGAGACAGCTGAAGGAGGCGTGGGATGTCTTGGAGCGGGAAGGTGTGTAGAAGGATGATCTCTGTCTCTCTCTCTCACTCACACACATTTTTTTTCTCTATCTATTTTTCTGTCTGTGTCTGTACAGAGAGTTGGTGGAGGGGGGGTGAGAGGGTATGGAATGGGAATGTGGATCACAGGCTGCCTGGGTGAAAAGCTCCTGGTCTCTGTGTTTGTCCTGGTGTCTGTGTTCGTTTTTGTTTTACTTGTCAGTGGTTTGTGCCCAACTTCCCACTGTCAATACTTTCATTTGATTCTCCGTAGCTCTGTTCGCACATGTGTTGTTTGTCGATTGGTCTTTTCCCTTTTTCTTTTCTGTGTCTGTCCCCACATGCGATCGAGCACTTTGCTGTTGCAGGCATTCAGCCCCCTCCAGAGAGCGCCCAGCAGCAGGGAGGCGGGGGCATGCGGGGCTTTTCGTCCTCTTCGTTGGGTTTTTCTCCGGGTGCTTTTGGAGGAGACGGTGGAGGAGGGAGAGGGGGACAACCACCGCCACCCCCGCCTCCTGCAGGGGGAGGAGGGGGGGGTGGCAGACGGCCTGGCGGGGGATTGGAAGAGACGCTAGCAAGTGAGTTTACATGAAGGGGTGACCGGCACGGTAGTTGGGGTTTCCGAAAACATGATATTGTGCATTCTTCCTCTTGAGTGCTTTTGGAGCCATCTGGCGTCGAACTCCTTGGGCACTCCTCCTGTTTCTCCACTTCTGTAGAAGGGCATTGAAAAGGAGACGGCAACCACACGAGAAGAGAAGCAAGTATGCAAAAGTCTATGTGCACTTGTCCTTCTTACGCCCCCCCCCCTCATTCTCTGCTTTTTGACTTTCCTTTGCAGTGGCACAGTCCACCTGTGACCGGATCAACCAATTGACTTCGAGTGAGTTAGTCAGAGAGTCAGGGAGGGAGCGGTAAAGAAAGTGGGGACAGGAGGTGTTTCAAGGGAGCGGGAGCTATTGCAATTGTACTGCGGCTATTTTCATCATGTATCTAGGTGCCTCTGTGTTTCTTTTTTTCTGGCTATTCCCAATGATACGGCAATTTGTTCGTTGAAGTTCCTTCAGCTTCTTCACCCCACTCCTCGCCAAGGCAAGTTTTCCTTTCTCTGTCTCTCTCGTACTCTTCGTGACTGCCTATGCAGGTATGAGTGTACATATGCATGTATGTATGTATGTATGTATGTATATGTCCACACGCGCGTCTTACGTGCAGGTGGAGGGGAAGAGCAGAAGTCAACTGTTGAGAATTTAGTCAACGAGGCCAAAGCGTCAGTCACTCAGTCTGTCTATCTGCCTGGTCAACCAGAAGAGGGAAAAAGAAAGACACGAGTAGTCTGTCTGGTCGGCCAAATGCCCGTGTTCTGACCTATTGTGAGCGATTGATTGACTGTCAGATTCGTCGTTTTGTGATCTGTAATGTGCAATTTACCAGACCCACCCCAATGAAGAAGGGCGAATCGTAGATGGATACCATCTCCTTCCGCTCTCCTTGAAGTGCCTCGCAGTATGTGGGTACACATGTCTGTACGAATATGTCCCATTTGTTCATGATGAGATTTTCTTTTCAAACGCATCACAGGTTCCAAAACGGGGGACTCCAGGAGGAGGCGCAACTTGCTGTAGAGGAAGGGAGGCTGGAGGATTTCGACAGGGTCACAAACGTCCGTCGTGGAGTGGGCAGAGAGAGAAGGAGATACACTCGTGTCTGGCTAAGATTTTCTCTTTCGTATACACAGGTAGACAGATGGACATTCATGTACTCATGTGTTGGCACTTTCTGCGTCTGCGAAAAGAGGCTGATCTCTTCCCTCCAAAGAAGGGTGCTGCCGTCTCTTTTCTGATCACCAGCACTCGTCCCTCATTTCTGAGAATGCGCTAACACTTTTTTTTGCCGATCACATTCATTTGACTCGTCTCCCTTTAAAGCCATTCATTTCCTCTCTCTCTTCTCTGTGTCTTCAGACCCTAGACACCATTAGTCGGGCCATAGAAGCGTATGAGGAGTGGGCACGGAGGGGATTCCAACCAACCTCCCCGTCCGCACAACCAGCAAGTCCAAGTCCTGTGGGGGGGGCTGGGGGGGGCTCCGGAATGCCCCCGGGGATGAGCATTGACCCCCCACCGGCCATGCCGAGTGCCAGTCCGGGGTCCGGGGTCCGACGGAACTCTAGAGACGCTCTCGGAGCTTCTGCGGCTGCCGTGGGGGTCAGCAGACTTGCATTTCGTGTTTTTCGTCTTCTGTTCTTGCCCTTCTTTCTCAGTTTGCATTCTCAATCTGCTTGACGGAGTAGCGTGACTGTTCATTTTTTTTTTGTTTTTCGTATTTTGACAGTCATCTTCCGGAGCCTCTTCTGTCTCCTTTTCAAAGTTGAAAATGCGTACGAAGAAGATTTATCTGCAACCATGAAAATTGATTGCAGTTTGACGCCCCCACAACGATGCCGGCTTCGGACCCCCCGGTTCCTCCCATCAGTGCGTCTCCCCCCGCACGAGAGCCTTCCCCTGGGTTTGGGGCATTCGGGGGCGCCACCAGTGGATTCCCTGAGCCGGCAGCTGCTGCTGGTGGCGGCGGGCAGGGTCCTTCCCCGTCGCCTCAGGGCGACGCCAACGTGTTTGACGACCTCGCGGCCCCTCCCACGACTGGGAATCCAGACGATCCCTTTGGATGGCTGGCTGAGGAAAATGCGGCGGCGGGCGGAGGGGGAGGAGCGACTGCCAACGCGGCCACCAGTGGTGGCGCCGCCGCGGTGGGTCCCACCGCATCTTTTGGAGACCCCACTGGCGGCGCGGGTGTGCTTTCTGCCTTCGACGCAGGAGGAATGGACACGAGTGGTGGTGGAAGAACGTCGACGTCAAAATCTCGGAAGAAGAAAGGCGCTAGGGATTCTGCTGGAGGGGGTGATGTTGCAGGGGCAGGGGCGTTTGGGTTTGATGAACCTGCAGCAGGGGTGACAGCGACGCAGCAGGCGTCTCCAAACGGAGGGGCAGGGGCGTTCGATTTTGATGCGACAGGCCCTCCTGGAGGGGGGGCGGGGGGGGCAGATTTGAGCAGCGGTCAGTCAAAGTTGTCCGCGTGAGAGGGTTCTTTTTCTCCGTCAGAGTGCACTTTCATGCGTAATGAGCACTCCTTGCTGGAGAGGGCCTCGTCTTTTGTCGGCAAATCAGGGTGGAGAAGCAGAGAAATGAGGAATGTGAGCTCCGTACATATTGATCTGCCAATTGAGGCATCTGATCTGGTATTTGGTGTTGAGAGGAAAGAGACGGAGGACCTGTCTCCAGGGCAGACGCCCACTGCTGAGACGAGTTTTTGGAAGACAGGATGAAAAATGAATCTCAATTAATTCACACTCCTTGCCTGTCTGCAGGATGGGGTGCCTTCGACGCTTTCGGGGGCCCTCCAACCTCAGGTGCCCCCCCAGCTGCTGCGGGGGCGTTTGGGGCCTCCTCCTCTCCTGCTGAGGCAGGGGGGGCGGCGGGGGCGGACCCCTTTGGGGCGACTGCGGCCTTCGGACTGGGGGCGGCGGGGAGCGCCGCGTTCGGTGCTGAGAGCAAAAAGGCGGCAGGGGTCAGTCGGTACATGCACACATTGTTTTCAGTATATGGATATGGATAGTGAAATCACGGAAAGAGCGTCTCTTCCTCCTACGGGGGGAAACGCCTCTTGGATCAGAGAGGAATTTGCGCTTCACTTTTTTCTTATGCTGTTGCTTTTGCCTCTGTCTGTAAACGCCACAGAAAGTGCCCACGACAGTGAAGTCTGAGAGAGCGAACACAGGAAGAACGAAGTAGAACCCCCCATGTGATCCTTTTCCAGCCAGGCAGGTTTTTCTTTCCGCCCACAGTGTGCCCAAATGATTTCATGACGAAGATTCCGTTGGAGCGACAAAAGTCAAAAATCAAAAAAATGCTCACGTTGTTGCAGGACGGTGGTGGCGGTTTGTCCTCTGGTTTTGGTTTCGATGAGAATGGACATGGACAGCCTGGAAGGGGACTTGGAGGGGATTCGGTGGTGCCCCGATTTGGAGGAGGAGTGGAGGGAGAAGATCGGGGAGCTGAGGGAGGCTTGAAGGTCAGTCAACTTTCTCAAGTTGGTTGTTTTTTCTGTTCTCAATGCACCAAAGAAGTTTTTGTTTCTCCTTCTTTTCCTCTTTCTTTTTCAGTTGATGTGGTGCTGCCCTGTGTCCCTACAAGAAGTGGACGTGAGAATTGGAGCCGTTGTGTATTCATCGTCTCTGCATGCCCTCTTTCTTTCTTTCTTTCTTTCTTTCTTTTCTTTCTTTCTTTCTTTTCTCTCTTTTCTCTCTTTCTCTCTTTCCTTCTTTCTTTCTTTCTTTCTTTCTTTCTTTCTGGCCGCAGCAGCGTCCAGCGACCTCCATGACCTTCGGGGCCTCTGGGCCTCCCCCCTTCCCCCCAACAGCAGAAGGGAACGCGAACGGGATCTCGGGGAGCGTTGGGGGTTTCGGTCGCATCAACACAGACGAGCTCGAGAGGGCAGTCAAGGGAGACGGCGCGACCGCCCCTTCAGGCTGGGATGCACGCAGCATCGGGGCTGCCAGCAGACATGCGGTACGGGCGGCACCGGACCCAAGCACGATGAGTGAAGGGCGACTGAGGGAGCACGCAAAGGTCGGGGGTCGATTGCAAAAGGGATGACTGACTCTGAGATGCGAAAATGCATCTTCTTGTGGATTGAAATTTGACGCATTCAAACATCGTTTGAGTAATGCCCGTCTTTTGTCGGTCTGATCTTTAGCGAGCCAAGCATGACTCACTCCGTGGGCACGCGGAGATCGGCATAGACATCATTGGAATATCTGCCTCCTTTTTGCTTCTCATCCTCTTCGTTTCTCTCTTCCTCTGTGTGTATGAGTGTCTTTGTATCGAGCATTCGTGTGAGCGATCACGAATACGCGCTTATCGATCTGTCGGGCAGTTGACCTGCACAACAACAAAAAAGAATCCATGTCGTTTTCTTGTCTGCATGTCTCCCAGGGCCTCCAAAGAGAACTTGACAGCGTTGAGGCTGAGCTCAGGCCGCGGATTGAGGTCGGTAGGTTCCCTCCCAATGTAAATTACGGTGTTAATTGGCTTGTCGTTGGTGTGTGGGTGGCAGAGAGCGCCTCGGTCCAAAAATTGCCTTTTGTTTCTGGTCTGAAGTTCTAATATCACAAGGAACAGTCGGTTGAGTTGGAAAGCGATCGAAAAAGCAGAGAGGAGCAGGGGGGAAGACATCAGATTGGAAAGGGCCAGAGAGACATGTTTGGCATGCCAGTGCACATCGATAGACACTCTTGACGCATTGGCCCGCGCACAGGACACGAACACGCGCGGAGGGAGAAGGAAGAGAAAGACGGAGAGAAAGCGAGGCGTATGCATGGATGCTGATCATCGCACGAATTGATGGATAATAGATACCCGATCTGTCTGACTGCCCGACCCATGCACTGTGATGCATTCCATGCATGCATGCATGCAGGCCCAGGTCCGCAGCGAGACGGCAGCAGAGATGGCGGCAGAGCGGAGGGAGTTCGTAGAGGAGTTGGATCTTTGGAAGGAGAGGAGCAGGAGGGCAGAGGAGCACATCGACAAAATGGAAGGCAGAATCGACGCTCTGGAGGAAGAAATGAATGTCAGTTTATTTATGCCTGCAGGGGTCAAGGAAGAGCGTTTGGCTAAGTTGTCTGACTGAAGCGGGTGAAGTCTGTTTTTGCGTTGTCTGCTCCTCTTGTAAAGTTGGACCCCCTGCTGAAACAGTGACTGGTCACTATGTACGGATAAACGTCAGAACAATCAATGCCCACGTGTATGCGTTCAGGAGAAGGTGGGGACCATCGAGAGGCTCCAAGCGAATTTGAAGGAGAAGGAGCAGATGGTCGCACACGCAAAGGACATGTGGATGAAGGAGAGCGCACGAGCCTCTGCACTCACGGAGAGTCTGAACGGTCCGTCGGTCTGTGGGTGGACGGCTGCATCAATGAATGAGTGAGTGAATTGATGGATGAGAAAGCTCGAGGGGGGAGCGGATTGGAAGGAGAACGCCGGTGACGGCCTGTCTCCTGTGTCTTCTCTTTTCCCTTCCTCCTGCAACGGCCGATTTGAGCATCTCTGCTTGTTGACCTTCTATATCTGTTCACTGACAATATGCGGCACTTGTTTGCATGTGCAGAGGCGGACTTAAAGATCTCTGACCTCGACCGAGAGCTTCTGGACCTGAATGTGGCACACACGAAGACACAAAAGGTCTGTCAGATCGAGAAAGGGCTTTAGAGGGAAGCGAAGAACGTATGTGGGTTTTCTTTTTGGAAGAACGAGAGAGGGCTGATCGGATCGGAAAGGGGGCAGATTGATGGATCGATAGGTTGAGTCGTTCGCTCGCTGGCTGGCTGGCTGGCTGGCTGGCTGGCTGGCTGGCTGGCTGGCTGGCTGGCTGGCTGGCTGGCTGGCTGGCTGGCTGGCTTGCTTGGGGAGGGTGACTCTCCTTCTGGGGTGTGGAGGTTGGGGGTCGCAGCTTTTGGGAGTTTTCTGAGGAGTCTTTCAGCCCGGGGTTTTTTATTTCTTCATGTTTGCGGGAGAGGTTTTCTGTGATGTCTTGTTATTAATACAAGGATTTTGTATTTTGAGTCTATGTGTTTTGATTTCGACGGAGGGGCATAAGGCGGGATGAGAGTGAAGCCTGCTCTCCCTGCTGCTGTTCTCTCCATCTCTTTTCCTGTCCAATGAGGACTGAATGATTGCAGGAATTGAGGCAACTGAAACATCTCTTCAATTCTCAGGTTAGACTTACCTCTTTCTTGTTTCTCTGTCTCTATGTCTGTGTGTGAGCGAGAGCTGGAAGTTTTTCTCGCTTTTCCGCCGTACTTCTGTGCTTTCTTTCGCTCGGAAGTCACGCTTCTTCTGTATTTCCTCCTTTGTATAACTCGTCGAACGTTCCTCTCTCCTTTCCCTCTTCCTTTCTTCATGAGTGTCCGAATCTCCTTCTACACTTCCATATGCTCTGGAGAACCCACCTCTTCACACTGATGCAACAATAATGCATACCTATTTCCATTTATTTCTGGTTTGTGCCCACGCCTGCTTGCAGGACCCTGCCGCAGCGCCGTCAGATTCCCCCCTCGAGAACTCTCTGAACTCTCTGCGGCCCCACACAGCATCTGCGGGGGGCATGAGGGGACGAGACTGGCCGGGTTCAGCAAGGGGGGCGGCAGGAGACGGGGGGGCGTCTTTCCGTCCCCAGACCCACAGGGGAGACCTCGCCATTGACGCCCCTCCTGCTGCAGAACTCTGGGATGACCAGGGCGGGGGAATGGACATGAATCCGGGTCCTTATGCTTCTGCGGTCGTGCCTGGACGATATGCGGCTCGTCAGGACATTTACAGGTCCTCCTCGCATCTGCCTGCCCCCCCGAGTTATCCGACGGCAGCTGTGGGCACGGGGGCAGTGGGTCCCCTGAGAGAGTCGCCGGAGAATTTTGGGACGGGGGCTGGGGGGGCGCTTGCGGGAGGGGGTCCCAAGGGAGAGAGGTGGGCAACGCTTTTCTTAATTGGGTGCATACTCATCCATGTGTGCACATGCTGCTATCGTGCACGCTCAAACTCGCACGGTCGGACGTTGCGAGCGAAGAAATTGGATCGGCGGGCGTGTCGGTTGTTCTGCAGACGGGAATTTTGAAGGAGGTCGAAAGACGTGTGCCTCTAATGCTCCTTCAGCGATTGGATTTGGTCCTTCAGTTTTTGTTCGTGCCATTCGATTATCAAAAATAGATGCTGATGAATAGATATGCTGCTTCTTGTGCCTGCAGATTTCGCAACTTAATTCTCCACAACGACGCGGTGCTGTTTGAGGATGAGTCGTTACAGGTGGGGGGGGAAGACGAAAAGGCAACTGTGTGTGTACCTTTCTTGTTCTCCTGTTTTCTTTTCTCGGTGTGCTGGGTGAGTGTATGCCTCGATGTCTCATTATATATGGACTTCTTTCCCTGCAGCTCTTCCCGTCATGTTCAAGGATGCATGTGGGAAAAAGAAAGGGAGAAGTGAGAGAAGAAAAAGAACTACAGGAGGTGTGCGAGTGCGCAGGAAGGAACAGTGAGACAACAGAAGAGATGAGAAAAGAGCGAAGACTGACGGGTGTACTTTTTCAATTATGTTTTTGCCTTTTTCCTCCCTGTGAGTGGGCATGAAGAGATCCCATCCAGGAAAAGAGGTGAGAAAATGCTTCAATGCTATGCAATTCGATTGAACAACTCTCTCTATTTCCACCCCGCATGGACCTCTCTGCATTCATGTGCAGGTTGGTGTCAAAGCCTCCTATGTAGATGTGGGGGGTGACCTGAACCTCTACTTTGGAAACAAGACGAGAGGGGAGCTCCATAGCTTCAGGTCGTCCATCTTCACCAACAACCCCGACGGGCTGCTCGTCATGGCCCCCTCTCCTGTGGCACCCACTGTGCTTGCAAGGCAACAGGTGGTGCAGGTACGTGTGTGTCTGTCTCTCTCTCTCTCTCTCACTCTGTGTGTGTGTGTGTGTGTGTGTGTGTGTGCGTGCGTGCGTGCGTGCGTGCGTGTGTGTGTGTGTGTGTGTGTGTGTGTGTTGAATCGAGATGGTCTGTCGCAGTTGAGGTCGCCTGTTGCTCGTCGGGACATGTTGAGATTCTTTGGGGCAAGCCGTAAAGGGTCGCTTCGATTCGTCCGAGCTTCCTTCTTTTCTTTTCTTCTCTCACATTTCTCCTTCGTTCCACCTGTCTTTTCTTTCCCCCGTCTCTTCCTTCCTACCTCCCTTTCCGGCCGTCTGCCGGTGTTCATTTCTGCATCCTTCTTGATTATTTCGTTTTCTTTGGGTACCCTTTGTGTGCTGGTCCCACTCGGCGTGCTGTCTGCTCCATCGAACGGCGTTTCTCTCCGCTTTCCTCGGTCGTCTTCCTTACTGAGTGCGTGCAGCAAGTGAAAGTGAGGTGTCACGCGCCCTTCGCGGACTATCCAATCATCAAAATTGTCTACCTGTCAGTCAGTCTTCCTGTTGTATGGGTTTCGGCTGTGTCTGTCTGCCTGTCTGTCTGTCTGTCTGTCTGTCTGTCTCTCTGGCTGTCTGTCTGTCTGTTTGCACCGATAAGTCCGACGGTCTGTTGGCCCAGTTCCCGCGCTGCCCCTCAGTTTTCGTCTATGTTTGTCTCGTCTCTCTCTCTCCCAGTCAGACTTCCTCATTCGTGCTCCACTTCTGGACGTGTGTGAGTGGTTGGGGGGATTGAGAGAAATTTAGCTCTCGATCCAAAAAAGAAAAAAACAGAATTAAAAAGGGCACAGCAGATACCAGAGAAGCTCGGAGGCAAAAGACTTTGAACGTACAAGTCCGTTACTCTCCCAGAATTCTTGACCTTTTCTTCGCCTCGCACCCCCCATCCCCCCCTCCTCTTTGTTCGTGTGTCCAGGTTGCCCGACAACAGTCCGAAGGAGGTGAAGTTGACCCTCCCGGTAGCAGTCTGCAAGTTCATGGTCAGTCTCTCCTTTCATTAATATATGGACTTGATTCGTTCCCATGCACGGTCAGTGTGAACACCCGTAGAGTCGTCGAAGCAAATGGCACGGCAGACGATTGACAGGATGAAAATCACGTGACATTGATTGATTGATAGGTTCCGCGACATGATTTCGTTCTCTTGTTGAAATTGGTTCTTACCGACTTCTTCTGCGCTCTCTCTTTCTCTGCCTCCGTTTTTCTGTGACGCATGCCTTAAGAATATCTGAAGGCAACGCAACGCTTCTTTTCTTTTCTTTTTTGCAGGGTCCAAAAGAGCTTTCAGGTCCCCAATTCTCCCGCGTCTGGAAGAGCCAGCAGTTCCTCTTGCACGAGCGGACGGTGGTGGTCAACCTTGCACAGAGATACGCGAGCAGCATGATGCACCTTGCAGTCGCGTGCAAACTCGTCAGTCTGAGTGCGCTGTACCGCGTATCTCTCCCTTGTGTTTCGATTCCTCCCTCCCCTTCGGGGCATTCTTTGCTTTACTTTGGGTCTCCCTAGAACATTCTTCTGTGTAGGATTATTTTCGTCATTTGAGCTTTCTAGAATTGCTGTACAGCTCGTTGTTTGCACAAAGACAGTTCAGTAGATATTGACACTGGTTGAGTAAGTGACGTTCATTCTGTGTGGCAGCGTGTTGTCACCGAAGGTTCAACTGATCTACTCGGTTTCCTTCGTTTCTGTAGTGACACCACAAACGGGCCCTCGCTTTCTCTGGTGGATTTTGTGTGCGTCTGCCCCCCTTCTGCATGGGAAGTGCAAAAAAAGAAGGAAGGCGCGTGATACGAATGTGTGCGGTCTTGCATCCCAAGCAAGCGGGTAGTTTTTCTTCACTCAATGGACGACCTCCAAACCTCCCCGAGATGGATGTGAAATTGTGTGTACATGAATGAGATGGTGTTCTTTCTTTCTTTCTGTTACTGCATCGATATGGACTGCGTCGACTTATTTCTATGCAGGGAGGGGCCCTCGAGTTCCTCCACGGCCTCGACCCGAACCCCAGCGCTCTTCTCTTCGCGGGCGTTTTCCCCTCCTCGGCAGTGAACTCTCTGAGCATTCCCACAGCAGGGGCGGTGGGGAATGCGGGAGACGGGGGGGACTTGGTGACTCCCGAGATGGGGGCACTGGTTCTTGTCAGGTTGGTTGGTTAGCAGGATTTCTTTCTTTCTAGACCTTTCTTCTCTGGGGCAGTTGACGGGGCGAGTTTCCCAATACCTTTTTCATCCGCTGCCAAAAACTGCATGTGCAAAAAAAATATGCGGTTTTCTTCCATTCGCCTTTTCCGCACATCCCTGAGCGTAAAGGCATCTGTGAACGGATCCATGCGTGTGTGAGTGGGTGAGTGAGCTGTATTAGTTGTGTTTGTTTTGGACTGTCGGGGGCTTTGCTTCATCGGCTTAGTCATTCTTGCATTCATTCATTCACTCATATATCCACCAAATAACTGCAGGCTTGAAGTTGGCGAGGGTCAGCTCAAGGGAAGAGCCCGTCTGCAAATTCGTTCTAATGATTTCGTTCTCGTCCAAGCAGTACAAAGGCTGCTGCAGGCAGAGATTGGGGCGTCTATTGGCGGAGGTTCATAGAATGAATTTAAGCGTTTGCTGCGTCAGGCTTTGCACAGACACGATCCAAAAATGCATTAAACTAAACTTCAACCAGTATAATTCATGTGGTAAAACGCAAAGAATTGGTTACTGCAGTGGTTATCATTCTATAAAGATAATATGAATGAATGAATGATGAGGTGACTTAACCCGCCAGCCATCGTGTCCCAATGGCAAAGGGCAGTCTGTGAGCATTCATGTCATATTGCAAGCTAGGAGCACGCTAGCGAATGCTCACCTAAAGCGGCCGAACTTTAGGACTACTAGCTAGCAGAACACTGCTCCCCAGGATTGATCAGTCCGGTCCTAGGTATGCAGCAATGAGGGTACTAGCCTTTCGGGCGTCCCTCTGAAGAAGAACTGAGAAGTACCGCCTTACCCGCTCCTCGGCCTGCCCCACCCCCTTACCCCCTGGGGCTTCCTGTCTCTTCTTCTATCGACATACGCTCCCGTCGCCTATACCAGAGATCACTTAGTCTCCCCCGTGGCCCCTCCGTTCGGACAAAGGTTGTCAAACGGTGAATCGGATTGTCAATCAATTTCTCCCAACTTTTCTCTTCACAGGTGTTCCGTCAGGCCTATAGAAGCTATAGGGCTCAGATACGTGCTTATACGATCTTACACATAGAGGTCTATTAGAGAGGGCACCTTTCCTTCAGGCTTGCCTTCTCTCTATAACAGGCAGCATGTATGCACGTCCATTCTCTGTATCTAAGAATTGCTGTTAATAATAGGCATGCGTCTGTATTGAATCAATCACTCTGTATTAGACCTTTTTACTATTAGGTTGATCTTGCTTATCGAAGGACTTAGTGTTCCTCTCATTCATGATCCATAACAATCACTCCCCCCTTTAAGCTTGTACGTCCCGCACAATTGATTTTGATTGATTGATTGATTGATATGTTCCGCCCCTAGCTAGGGCCTTCCCGCTATGTCTATCTGTCGCCAGAGCTAGCAGGGCGGGGCGTTCCCCAGCCTAAGCTGAGGTATCAGACCCCGCCCTCGGGGCCCGCCAGAGTCTGTTGCCCTGGCCGCTGCTGCATGATTGTTCGTTGTTCGAGCCACGGCTCTGGATCCGCGTTGGCTTTCCGGCCTGAAAATCGATCTGAAACGGCATGTGATTTGGGCTTCCTCGCTCTTTTTGTTTGCTTTATCAATCTTCTTCTGCGGCTCCCTCCTTCCCCACCCTAACGCTCCTTCGGTCGTCTCTAAGTTATCAATTGTCTCCTCATATTCTTTTGTTAGTCTCTCGATCGCCCGCTGCCTTCCGGTGATTCCTGCATATCTGGCCGCCAGAGTGTCTCCCTCTATGTGTCCGTACCGTCCTGGACACTCCTCAAACACCCTCCGTCTGAATGACGCCCATCCCAAAAACTCATCCACTCCGGCATGACATTCATTCAACAGAAAATAGAAAAGCGTCGAGTTGTCCCTTTTTCCCTCTTCTCTGTTGAGCCCTTCTCTTTCTCTGGCTGCCTTTCTGGCTTTTTCTTCCATCTTGCTGTCCCGTTTCCCTTCTATCTTTCTAAACATTTCTGCTTTCTCTCTGTCAAAAACAGGACATTCTGTCACCAAATGGATTTCATCTTTCACCACCTCGATTCCCAACCACCCTCGACAGAACTGGCACATCCTTTTCTGTAACGGCACCTTCTCTCCCCTCCTTACCGGAATTTTTCCCTGAGTCACAGCCACAGCCCTGTCTCCCACCCTGCATGCTGCTCTCTCCTGTGTTTTGATCGCGGCGCCACTCTCGTATAGCAAAAAGGGGCTCTCCCTATTCTCTCTCTGTCTATTTTCATTGTTGAGCCAACCTTTCTATCTGCTCTGTCTTCAAACAAAGAAAGGTGGAGACGGTTTCCATTTGAGACCTTTCTGTGCACGTCAGCCATCATCACTCCTGTTAGTTCTGCCTTCTCCTGACTGCTCTTCTCTCTTATGTTTCTTTCTATTCTATGTGCAAACGCCTCTCTCTTCTTCTCGTCTAGCTCATTTTTTGTTCTCTTCAGCAGCCATCTCTCTATCCTATCCACTCTCTCGTTAACTACCTGTGTTCCTCTCTGCCCTACGCTTCCTTTTAGTCTTTCTCTTACAAAAAGGTGCATTCCTCTGTCTGTGTAGAGTGTCTGTGCACATTGTTTCAGATGAGGGAAAAGGTGAAAAGGATGCATTCCTCTCCCCCCCCCCATTTCGTTCTCTATCCCCTCTCTCAGGCATGTAAGGATTGCCTGCCCTACCGCTTCGTTTCTTCTCTCCTTTAAAGCCTTCCCTGCCCACCGGATCATTCTAAAAGCCACTTTGAGATCAATCAGAATAAAACCTCCTTCCATCATCAGCGTGGCACAATTCTCTTTCTTTCTCAAACGCAAAACAAACCTGACAAATCTCCTTTGCTTCTCGTCGAATTCTGCATACGCGCTATCTGGGTATACATGGATTTCGCATCCATACAACCATATGGCGCGCACTGTCTGTTTAAATATATTGAAGCAATCAGCGGGTGGAATCCCTCCCTCCCTTCCTATCTTCCCCATCAGTCCCTGCATGTATCTCTCTGCTTTGATTGACCGTGCTTTCATCATGGTTTCTAGGTCGCAGTCGGCGGATAGGACTAGTCCCAGGTAGGGTTGCTCTCTTGCTTCTTTCATCACTATCTCCCCCAGTCTAACTTCTTCTTTCTCTCTTGATNCTCTTTCCTACTTCCTCTGGCAAGTCATGTGTGTATACAGAGTAAAGGGAAGGGCCGCTCGGACTTCCTTGCTTGAGTCCTTTGTCTTCCAGGTACCACATGCTCGTTCCCTTCACCCGTGCCCTCACTTTTTCCAGAGAGGCCTCAACCCATCTGATTAGGCCTTCCTCCACCCCTGCCTTTCTCAATTTCTCTTTTAACTTTTCCAGCCTCACTTCGTCGAAAGCCCGTGTGAAGTCAACAAAAGCAACACTGAGCACTTCCATTCGAGCAATAACGAACAGCAAAAGAAAAATTGCATCGCATGTGCCTGTCTTTCTCTTGTATGCGAACTGCCATGGCGTCTGTCTGGCTTCCTTTTCCACCTTTGTTCTCATGATCATATCCCCCCATTTCGCATCTGCTACCACCAGGTACACTCCCCTCCATCCCCCAATTAGTGCGAGTGACTTACCTGGTTTTGGAAGAGCCGTCACCGGCAAGTCATTCCACCCTTTCGGCCACCAGCCAAAACAATATGCAACATTAATTAACAAAACATACAAAGATACCAGCTCAGTCGATTTTTCCATCGTTCTCAGCATTTCTGGGGGCATTCCATCTTTCCCAGCGGCCTTTCTGGGGTTGCCTGCTCTTTTCATTGCCTTCCTTACCTCCTTTTCCTCTGCTATGTGCCATCCTTTTTCCTTAATCGCTCTACTCACTGTCGTTTTTCCTTCTTGTTCCCTCTTTCTCTCTTCTTTCTCTTCCTTTGGCAGCTCGTACGTTTGTTTGAAACCTTCTGCTACCTGCTGGGTCGTCATGCTGTCTTTTGTTTTTCTTAGTGCTGCCCTCCTGTCTTCCTCACCGAGTCTCCTCCACACCTTCCAGCAGCCTCCTTCATTTATTTCGGCTCTTATGTTCTCCACCTTTCACCAATCTCAGCCACCTATACCGGCAATCGAAGAACCACCATTGGCGTGGCCGCACCACATGATACGAAGGGCGGGAAAAACATAAGAAGGGCAGGAAAAAGGAATGATGGATCGAATTGATTAAAACAGCGCAGTCATCACTTCATGTCATGGAGCAATCAACAGTTCATTCTACCCGGCCATGCAAAACGGCTTCCTTCTTTCTCTCAAAGTCTTTAACGAGGGCGGGTGTGTCCACCCCCTCTTCACTCAACCAAAGAAAAGTGCCATCAGAGAAGGAAACATGGTAGAAGGTCTTTCCTTCCTTCTCCTGACTTATTTGAATTCCAATGGGCACTGCTTTCTACTTTCCTTTTCCCTTCTTCGAATTCGATCTTGGCGCCTTCTTTCTCCCTTTTTGACTTTCTAGTTCCTCACTGTCCTCCTGTTCACTCTCTTTCTCTTCCTCCTCAAAAGAAGTCTCAGACTCGAACTTTGACTCCTCCTCATCAATTGGAGACAAATTCGTCTTGCGGTGCTGATGTGGACCTACCTGCCACTAAGGGCACGGATCACTGGCTTCTGCATCTGTCTTGTCAAACGCACGCGTTTCCTCTTCTCTCTGCCCCTCTTTCTCTTTTTTTTTCGTTCCACTCTCTCTTTCTGTTCTCGATCTCTCCTCCTTCTCTTCAAGTTGAACCTCTGTTTCTTTTCCTTCTACTCTGACGTTCTCTATCTTCTTCCAAAGTGCCAACCTGTCTGTGCTCACAGAGACTCTCTCTTTTCCTCCCACTCGTCTGATCACCGTGTTGTATGTCCGTCCTTCTGGGTTGGCAACAATTTTGTATACCCCCTCATGGGTCGCCTCTAGTTTTCCTGCATTCCTCCCTGTCAACGGGTTCTCCGGTTTGCGGAGAAAAACCCGATCATCCACTCTGAATCTCGGTTGCGTCGGTGGAGAATTCCTCTCCTCTCTCTTCTGTCTTGATCTTTCCATCCTCTGCTGTACTGCATCAACCAGTTACAGTCTGTTCTATCGGATGACGCTGTAGTAGTCATTGTAGGCAACGGGGAGACAGGTTCAACTCGCAGCAGATGGGTCGGCTCATACCCATACGTCAGCTGAAAGGAAGTGAGATGGGTTTCGGCGTGAGGGGTAGTGCGGTAAGAGAAATTGAATGGCTGGAGGTAAAGGTCCCAGTCAAGGGAATTCTCTGCCTTCAGTTGCTTCCCAACCCCCTGCTCCCAGGTCTGATTGTAACATTTAGTCAGACCGTTGCACTGAGGGTGGTATCTTAAGGTCAGTTTGTGGTTGATCTTCAGAATGCGCAACACCTCAAACACCAACTCACTCCGGAAGTTCGTCCCCCTGTCAGAGAGCAGGACCTCAAACGGGCCATACCAAGAGAAAATTTCATCCACCAAAATCTGTGCTACGACTGTTGCTGTCATCTCAGGACAGGCAAAGGTTTCGACGTTCTTGGAGAAATGGTCTGTCACAACGAGGACAAATCGGTTTCCTCTGTGGGAGGTTGGGAAAAGACCAGACACGTCGATTCCTAACGTGTGCCATGGACGAGGAGAAGGCACTGGGACTGTCTGTGGGTTTCTGGTGGGAAGACGCTTCGCTCGCTCCTGACACTCTCGACAGGAAACAACCCACTCCCTCAGATCAGTCCGCAATCGAGGCCACCAGAAATGCAGCAACGTTTTGTCTACCAACCGATGCTGCCCTGCATAACCTCCCAAACTGTGATCATGCCCCATCATAAGCACAGTTGACTGACACGTCCTAGGCATAACGAGTTGCTCTCTTTTTTTTACCCCTCTCCCCTCGAACCGGTACAGCAGGCCATCTTTGAACTCAAACGCACTCTCTTCCAAAAGCACCTACCTTACCTGCCTCTTGTCTATTGGCACAATACTTTTCACAAAATATCTGTAGTGGTCGCCCAACACCGGATCTTTCGGCAACTCCTCTCTGACTCTGTCCAAAAACGCTTTGTTCGCTTGCAGTGGTACAGCCTCTGCCTGCCCGTGCACACCTGCCATGAGTGCCCCCATACCTGTCCAGATCTTGGTGCTCCCGTCTGCGGGTTGGTTGCAATGCTTGCACAGTGGGACGCCACTGTCGACACAAACAGGCAACGGCTTCTGCGGCATTTGGGAGAGAGCGTCTGCGTCTGTATGGGCTTTCCCCGACTTGTGAACATACCGCAGCCCAAATTCCTGCAACTCCAACGCTCAATTCCTCACTCTTTCATTCGTCACTTTCCTATCCTCCATCGCCAGATTAGGTTTGTGATCGGTGACTGCATACGTGCGTCCACCAATCAGGTAGTAACGCCACTGAAGGCAGCAGTACACAAGACCTAAGGCCTCCCTCTCTACTGGGCTGTAATTCCTCTTGGCGGCACTCAATGCCCTGCTCGTATAGGCAATCACCACCTCCTTTCCGTTGACTTCTTGTGTGAGAAGACCTCCCACGGAGACCTTGCACGTGTCTGGCTTGACGGTGAAATGACGGCTCATATCTGGAAAGGCAAGGATACGGGGGGTAGTGAGGCGTTTTTTCAATTCGGCAAAGATTACCTCTGCCTCCTCCCCCCACTGGAAGGGAAGGGGACGGCCTTCCTTGTCAGCTGGTTTCAGCAGCTCATGGAGGGGATGCATCAACCTCGCAAAGCCTGCAACGAAATGGCGGTAATACGAGTAGAGACAAAGAAAGGAGCGCAGCTCTTTTCAGTCTTTTGGGGACTCCTACTCCAATACCTTCTTCACATTCTTTCGACTCGGCCTGATCCCCCTGAAGGAGACTGAATGTCCCAAATACTCCACCTCTCTCAACGCAATGTGTGATTTCTCTAACTTCAGCTTGAGGTTTGCCTGCCTCACCAATCCCAAAACCTCCCTCAAATCCCTCAAATGCTCTGCGTGCGAGTGGGAGAAAACAATGATGTTATCGATGTAGACGAGGGCGATGTCTCTGGTCAAACTTGTGAGGAGTAACGTCATCACACGCTGGAAGATGCTCGGTGCATTTACGAGCCCAAACGGTATGCGTGTGAACTCATACAGACCGAAAGGAGTCACGAAAGCAGTTTTTTCTGCGTCTGCTTCGTGCATCTTCAGCTGGAAGAAGCCGGAGGTATAATCAAGAACGGAAAACACCTGTGCTCCTGCGAGACTGTCGAGGGTCTCTTGGATGCGGGAGAGGGGGAACAAATCACGTTTGGTTGCCTGATTCAGCTTGCGGAAGTCGAAGCAGAAACGGGTGGTGCCATCAGGCTTCTTCACAAGGACAATGGGCACAGCCCATGGTGAGCTGGACTTGTGGATGACACCCCCCTCTTCCATTGCCTCAATCTTCTTCTTCACATGGTCGTGTTGGTGGTAGGGCACTCTGTCCTGATTCCATCTGATCGGAGGGGCATCGCCTATGGGGATTCGGACTTCGTACGGCTGCCCATTCAGTCGCAATTCGCCGATATCAAAGCGAGAGCGAGACCAGAGGTCGCTATACTCTCGGAGGAGGGATTCATAACTTCCTCTGACCTCAGGCGGGATATGCAAGAGATCAATTTTCGGAAGCGAAGGAGGCGGCGGGGGATTCTGCGGTGGGGTAGATGTCATAACGTTGGTTGTGACGGCTGTGACAGCTGTAACTGAGGCAACGCGGCTGGCTAGCTCAGCAAAAATAAGGAGAGACTCTGTACCTAACCGAAAATCTTGCTACGAGACGTTCAGGACTTCGATGGTGGCAACGCTGGCCCTCACTGTGACTATCTGGTCTGGGACTGCAAGGCCTGGGTGCACTCGGGGAAAATTTTGACGCAAAATGACTGTTTCTTCCTCTCCTACTCCATCTACATCCACCCGGAGAAGCGTACGGGAACGCTTTGTGACCTTTGTGCGGCAGAGGGGAGCCACACGCATCGGCTTCCGTCCGTCATCGTACCAACAGTGAAAGACAGGAAGATCAGCAACAACCAACCTGTCCTCTCTATAGTAGTACTGCACGACTGGGTCTTTGAGCTTAAGAAAATCTTGTCCAAGGACCAGGTCGTACCCCGTGTCGGCTGTGACGAGGAGAGTGTGCGGGAATTTCTTCTTTGGGCTATTGGGATGGGAGAGTGAGATCGTGGTCTCCCCCAGCACCTTCAACCCACTCTCTCCAGCCGCTGACAGCGCCAGGGTAGCCGGAACCACTGGGCTATCTGCATGCAAAGTCAGTGACACATCTATGAATGAGACCTCTGCACCTGAATCAAGCACTCCTGTCGTCTTATGTCTATTTCCAACCACAAAGCTTACTTTTGACTGACTACTGACCTTAATGGAAGCATTCTATGCCCACATACTTGTTAGTTTCATTTCTTCTCTTTTGAGCATTCGTACCGGCAAGGGAGATGGAAGCACGGGCTGCTTACGTACTTTTTCAAAAGCAAATCTTTTCCCTGCACTGTCGTCCTCTCTCGAAAAGCAGCCTTTCCTTTTCATTTCATGAAGTGGAGCATGGAGATACACAGAGAGAGGACGAGGCAACTGAAGTTGGGTGGTAGGGACTGCCTCTACTGTGTCCCTCCACCCCATTCGTTTCCCGAGTACCGCAGTTCTAGACAGTTCGCGACGAAGTGTGATGGCGACCTGCAGTGGTGGCATGTTGGCACTCGTTGCCCGAATGGTGGAGCATGCCCATTCTGTCCATACCCAAAGTGACCGTTGTTGAAACCGTTGTGGCCTCCTCTGCCTCTGTACATGCCCCC
Source organism: Chromera velia (assembly GCA_018398765.1). NCBI lineage: Eukaryota > Chromeraceae > Chromera > Chromera velia. Next base: position 16,554 of record JAHBMJ010000899.1, on the reverse strand, counting down.
TGGCATTCCTCCTCATCCCCTGTATCTACTTCTCCATCCTGAGCCTGCATTTCGGTTAGGCGTGAAGCCGTATGCGATTTGAGGAGACGGCCGATTACTGTAGACGGCATAGCCACCCCGACCCCCTCGTGGCATTAAATTGCCCCTGCCGCGGCCGCAAGTGTGCAAAGCCGCTATGCTGGCCTCAACACGCTCAAGCCTGTCTATCAATTTCTCCCATCGTTCAAGGTTAAACGCTGATTGCGTACTCTGGACGGCAGCGAGTTTGGCTTTGGCTTTCTTCTGCAGTTTGGCATGGAGATGCTCGGTTCTCTTTACCAAATCATTCCATTCGGAGAAGGTGGGTTCAATTTCCAGGGCTTCCCGCATTTTGGGATAGAGGGCGTTGATGAATGGTGTGATACGATGGTTGCAAATGGCGTTTGGGTTGACGGCCATGAAGGTATCGATGAATCGGTCAACAAACGGTTGGAACGCGTCTGCGACACTTAGTTTCACATCTGCCATTGTATACACAACGTGTTTTTCTTCCATGCCTCCCCCACCATAGGCATCGAGGAACCATGTGTCTACTTCGTTGATGGTGGAGCATGTTCCTCTCTTCTCGTCCCACTGCTGCACCAGCTCGGTGTCAACAAAGTGTATACCAAGCAACAGTTTGTATTCGTTGACGTTGAGGTTGCTGGCTCTCACTTTATCACGGAATTGGCTAAACTAAGTCCTCGCATTCTTCTTCTTGGGGTTAAATACCTCTACGACTCTCTTCACCTCTGCCAGCCCCTTCAGTTTGTCTACATCAATTGCCATGTTCGGTCTTTGCCCTGCCTGTATCGATTCCTCTGAGTCAGTCTGTTGTTCAGATACTCAGTAGTGCATGACTGCTGGGCTTTCGGTAACAATCTCCCCTTCCTCCGTAAAGAAGGTGCCTATGGAGGAAGGATGAGGAGTGTCGATATTCTTTAACCAGGGGTCGATAGAAGGAATTGAAAGGGAACTCTGGCTTCGTCCTTGCAGATAGGAGGTTCCTCTTCTCATGATCATTCCGGTCTGTATTGTGTTAACTGGACCGGGAACCCAAAAGCTCTGCTAACCACTATTCCGTCAGGCCTATAGAAGCTATAGGGCTCAGATACGTGCTTATATGATCTTACACATAGAGGTCTATTAGAGAGGGCACCTTTCCTTCAGGCTTGCCTTCTCTCTATAACAGGCAGCATGTATGCACGTCCATTCTCTGTATCTAAGAATTGCTGTTAATAATAGGCACGCGTCTATATTGAATCAATCACTCTGTATTAGACCTTTTTACTATTAGGTCAATTTTGCTTATCGAAGGACTTAGTGTTTTTCTTATTCATGATCCATAATAATAGGCTTTGCAAATTGATTCAACCCTCCCCCCATCGTTTGCCCCCCCTCCAACAATGATGCACAACAAAGGGCGGAAAACTGCTCCGGGGGAAGATAAAAACTGCTTGAGGAGAGGTTCTGCCGAGGCAGACCATGAGCCCCCCCTCCCCTCCACCATATATAAATTTTCAAAGTAAAAACAATCTGAAGTTTGATTTCAAATCTCATCTTTTGAAATATATGAAATATGTTTTTAACATATTTAAAAAAAATAAATACTCCGTTATACACCTAAAAACATATTTAGTTTTTTTCTAGTTTTTTAAATAAAAGTTCAAAAGTAAAAAAAATTTGTGTATATAAAATTTGTATTTAAAATTTACTATGTAGGCATATGTAGGCAAAAGATTGTGGGCTTCTACCGGAGGAGCAGATGCTTTTGAAGCTGCTTTTCTGAACGCCCAGAGCTTTTGCGAAGCGTGGGAGGGGAGGTCCAGAGGCTAAACCGGAGCAGCCTGAAAAAGCTTGAAAATGGGGCCGGGGACCACAATTGAAATGCTGTAAAAGTGTGGCGTCTCGAGCTTTTTCGGGATTCTGGACCCCCCCCCC
>JAHBMJ010000899.1:3797-14564 GCA_018398765.1 Chromera velia | reverse complement strand
AAGGCCGTCACGCGACGCGAATTTTTAATTAATTGTGTATCGCCGAGACGGCACATGCATCTCTGACACACAGAAATGTTCTTTGGGGGTTCGCGGGTATGTTCGGGTCGGACAGATTCAAATTGCTACAAAAATCCACGCCTCCACAGACAGATAAGTGACAGAGTATATCTATATAGTCTGTCAATGTCTGATACATATTGTGCAGAATTGTCCAGCAAAGCACAGCTGACAGGGCTCCTGCCCCCGTAGTGTGCATAAGGTGTCAATCGGCTGGTTGGGCGTCTTGCTCGTCTCCGAGCAGCCAACAGAGTTCCTCGGGTAGACGGAAGGACTTCGGGTTTTCCTGGCTGTCTCTTGCAGTCCTTTTCAAGATGGTCGCCTGTCTTGCTAGCTCCCTATCCCTTGTGTGCTCATTTGTTTTTTTCTTGTTTCTTCTTGTTGCTGACGTCTTTGCAATTCGCACTGTCTACGGACCCAATACAGATAGCCCCTCTCTTCTCTCCGAGATTACCCTCGGGCCCCAACCGTCGAACCTGGGCCTCCTGCAGCTCTTGGATGATGAGAACATGAGAGTCCGAATAAGAGAAGAACTGCTGGAGAAGGCAGAGGCAGATAGAGACGCTCAGCTCAGCGGAGTCCGCATAGGATTCAAACATCCCGAAGGGAAAAGATGGATGAATTTTCACAACTGGTGAGAAGGATATGTATCAAGACGTGAATTTTCGGTCTCTTGATCGACTGATCCCCCCCTCGGTCTCTAACTTCTCTTTCCTGGCGTCGGACAGTCACTCGATCGGATCTTTGTTCTCCTTATCCGCCCTTCACTACTTCCTTCTTTCCTGCCTGCCTGCCATCTCCTCAGGTTCTTTTCTGTGGCTTGCAGCCAAGCTGCTGCCATCGGCTTGAAGTTTCTCCGTATAAGTGAAAATTTCCCGCCTGTTTTCCTTTTATTTTGGAGCGAGCGCGTGTCACTTCATTTGTTTGGCTGTGATAGCGGACACTGAATTTTGAAAGGAAAAGGTGGAATGGAAACGAATAGATGCAGACCAGCCAAAATTCTCCTGCCATCTCGTTTCCCCATCTGCACGCCTGTGTTTTCTTGTTTTGTTTTTCGCCTCTGTTTGAATAACTGAAACTTGGCTGTAATCTCACTGACTTGCATGCAGGTGGAGGTCCTCTGACTACCTCTACGACGAGATGGGAGACTCCTCTGCCCTCCTGCAGTTGAGGGTCCATATCCTCAAGTAAGGGAGGGGGCCGGGTTTCTGGGGAGAATGGAAGGAGAGAAGAAGATCTGAGTTTCTTCCATGATCTGTCTGTATGGTTTTCTCTCTGTTCAACACGAAGTGGGTAGACGGGGTGGTGTCTGCAACATGCACTCACTGTCTAGAAAGTGCGCTTCTGTCTGTGCATATTCCTCTCACGCTCGGGCTCTGACAGACACGTCTCTCTGTATTTTTCGAATTCATATAAAGTTGTGTCTTTACTTTGGAATTCACTGTGCGAACAGGCCGGGTCAAATGCAAACATTGGAGATACGTGGACAAAAAGGGCGAAAGAATCCACTTCAACTGAAGTTCATTTAGAAAAAGTTTCTAATGTTCCCTTTTCGACATGCTTATTTTTTTCGTCCCTCCTCTACTGCCTTCTTCTCCTGTTTTACAGGAAGACGAGGGAGCTGCTCGGAGTGAAGGGCCGTCTCTACCTGGGCGACTTGTGGGCGTTTGTAGCTCGGAACGGAATGGTTGGGAAGGCCCACAACCACGGGGGTGTTCTCTCCGGAGTGTACTATGTGGAGGCCGGAATGTCTAACAGCACGAACGGCCTTCTCGTTTGGCATGAGGGGATGAGAGAAGAGGAACCGCGGCGGAGAGGGAGAGGGAGAGGAAGGGCCTGTGGAGGGGGGAAGAAGCAGAAACAGCGGAAGCAAAGCTGTGGGGGTGGGAAGGCAGGGCAGGAAAAAGAAGAAAAGTAGCGGCAGGATCATGTAGACACCGAAGTAGAATCGAAAAATGTGACAGAGAGTGAGTCCAGTCCTGAGGAGGCAATGCTGCAAGAAGAGCGTTCACTCAAAAAAACCAATACGAATGCCTCTTCAGCCTCCCCCCCGTCCATCTCTTCTGCCTCTACCAGAAAGGAGAAGGAGAAGGAGAGAAGACACCGGAAGATGAAGCCGAGAGTCCCATCTGATTTGATCAGGCAGAAGGGAAGGAAGCCCTTCAAGGAAGAACCCAAACTGATTCCCCAGGATGGTCAGTCAACAGGGAGCTTGACTGATTCACTTGATCCGCAATTCGCATATCAATCACGTTTTTTCTTTTTCACTTGCTTTTTTCCTAGGCAATATCTAACAAAGTACCTGGTCGTTTGGTCGCTGAATTGTTAGGTCTCCCAGAGAGGGTATGCGTCCGTGCCCGGATTTACTCTTCTCTCTTGCTCCCTGTGTGCATTGACATGTCAATCGACCTTGAATTTCTTTTCCGTTGTCTTCCTTCCTTTCCATGCGTTGCATCCCCAAAACCTGCCTGAAGAGACTGCATGTTCAGATAGCACGCCAAACTTGCAGAAAATATGGAGAGACCATGCAGGCACCTCCAGAAGTGTATTCGCATTCATTCGCATGCGTGAATGTGCACAATTAAAGAAAAATTCCTGTTTATTTATTAAATCGCCTACAGGTCTTTTGGCCCTCTGGAGGAATCCGCTTTTCCACTCCGTCTCTTCATACGACCACCCGGACCCCTCACGCCCCCCCCGCATCGTCATTGCCTTCAACATTCTCTCTCCGGAGCTGTCCAAGAGAGACGCCCAGCAACTGAAGTCACAAAAGATACAGAGAGACATTTAAAAGAAACAACGAGAGAAGCTGGGCGAACAGGGAAAATACACGCTGGGGGCGGACGAACAGGTACATTACTACAGTTCAAAGCAGATATGCTGTCGGGCGTCTCTTTGACAGTCGTGCAGTCTTTTTTATTTTTCTTCCTCGTTGTGTGTCTTCCCTTCCAGCCTTTTGGCCAGAAACGGATCGCATGGATCGAATGAAAAGAAACATCTTGCGATCTGCGTATTGTTCAAGAGTCCTCCACACTCCCCCTCTGCCCCCCCCTCTCTCGTGTGTGTGTGTGTGTGTGTGTGTGTGTGTGTGCTCGCATTCGTGCTTGCGTGCAGAAACGAAGCAAGGAAAAGGAAAAAGGTGAAGCTGTGCAGTCTAAAACGCAACAAAGGGAGGAGAACGAAGGGCAGGCCAAAGGCCAGGAGAGAGATGACAAGCAAAATCAAAGAGAAGCGACAGAGAAAGAAAAAGGGGCGGGTTCGCCACGTGCGTCCCTTTCCCCCTCCCACTCCCCGTCCCCCAGCGAACCCCGATCCAGTGAATCTTTATTTGGAGGAGAAGGAGACTTCAAAGGCAATTTCAGAGACGTGCAGAGACGCCGAAAGGGTGGAAGGGACGACCCGTGGTCGGACCATTTCTTTGGTCACTCCCTCGCCTTCTCTCCGGATTGCTCTCTTCTTGCAGGTCTGTGCCTGGGTCCATTTGAGTCGAGCTGCATGCTAGGATACATCCGATGCATACACCCAGAAGACAAGCACGCACGCATGCAAACAGAGAGGGGGGCACATAGAGGAGCGTGACAGCACCCACCCTTTCTCATCCGCACCCTGTCGACTCTCTTTTTGAATATTGGTCTTTTGCAGGTCGGTCAGCCGAGCACACGGACTCAAACAGACCTACACAGACAGTTTGTATGCATGCGTTCACATAAGTTTCCGCAGCATGCAGAGCAGTTTCAATTTATTCATTGAGTGTCTGCGTGTCTGAATGGATTGGTGGATGCACGGATGCAGTAGGAGAGCCGGGAACAGACGACAACCAAGGTGTGGTGGTAGTCTACAGAGTGACGGCAAACGACACGAAGGTCAAGTTGGCATCTTCACCTAAGCTCGGATCTCTCGTGTTTCATTCCTCACCCCCTTTCTCAGGGTCCTCCCTTTCGTGGCACGCAGACCCATTGAACGACACAGTGACGGTCTTCAGTGAGGAGAAGCTGAAGATGACTATTGTGCCTCCGAAATCGGTACAGAGATCAAAAAAAGAGGGGAACCCTCTGTTCGGTTTTGCAGTTTCCTCATGTTCCCTCCATTTGAATTCAGGCAGTTCTCCGTCTGCTTCTTCCCAGAAAAGAGCGTTGCACTTTCTTGTTGCCAGTGCGCCCGCGAACGTCGGTGAGCGTCACGGGAATGTGTATGCATATATTTTAACGGCAAAGATTATTCAGCAGAAGGGAGGGGATGGAAGGATAAGAAAGATGGTGAGGTGTCATTACGAATTGGTTCAAGATTTGGGGTATCAGGGGGGAGTGGGTCCTTTTGTTGTTTTACAGAGAATTACATTGAAGGATGCAGGGGGATTTGGTGAAGCGAGAATGGGGGATTCTGTTCATTTTCTTATGCAAAAAGAGGCGGTGGAAGCAACCCCAGCGGCACAAATGGAGCAGAACCTGGCAGAGACAGAGACGGTGTTTCTACAAGCGACAGAACAGAGACAGGGAGAGGCTGCGTACATTCTGCGAATGGACGGAGATAAATGGAAGGCAGGGCTGCCCGCTTTCGTTCCAGCCACTTCATCCTTCGTAAATTTCCTGACGCGAACTGCTTGAATGAAGAGAAAACTCTGCAAGAAAAATGAAGCGAAATGAAAAAAGCGAAGGACCTTCAAAGGCTCAGACACAGGTGTGCTCAGTGTATACCGTGACGGTGTTTGTTCATCAGTTACTTCATCAGTGATTTGTTTTTGCTCCATGTACTCATTGTACTGCTGTGTACGGTCCGCTTCGATCCTGGCGCTGGCTCAACCCCTATAGCTCAACCCTAGGCTCAACCCAGATTAGTACTCGGGCAAGTATGTATTGCATGCATGGAAACTTGAACTTGGGCTCAATTATTTAAATTGGAATCATATTATTGGATGGAATCTACACTGTGCTGTTAGGAGTAACTACCGGCCCTTCTCAGAAAGCTTTTTAGCTTTTTGGTTACCATCAAATTGGTAACCAAAAATTGGTAACTAAGGAGGTCTGAGGAGATTACTACTACCGTGGTAATCTGGCTGTATCTGCCTATAAATGTGTTGCATCGAGATCTAATATAGGAGAAACGCATCTTTAAAAACTGTGTACGAGTACAGTATGACGTAAAAAAGATCATTTTTAAACTTTTTTTGTCTAAGTTGTTTCTATAATATCAAGAACTTGACTTTCACTTACATATACTTACACATATTTTTAGATATAAGAGAACTTTACAATAAATCTATCTTTGGTATTTGATTTATCCACTAATTTGTTTTGCTTAAAAGAACAATTACCACTGTTTTGGTTACCGAAACAACGGTAATCAATGTGACTTTATAGGATTACCGTAACCATGAAAATAGTTACCGAGCGGCCTAACGGCCACCTTAGTAACCAAACTAAGTAGGTTACTCCTGACAGCATAGTATAATGGAATTCGATCGATTGATTGATTATTTAACTTAAATGCTGATATTATATTGGTTGGAAAGCGTTTTAAAATGTTTTAAACTTAAGTCCTACAGTAGTATAAAGTCATAATTTTTCAAAAGTTGAACTTCTAAAAAATTGGAGGTGATTGGGGGTTAGGAATTTGGGAAAAAGTGGTTTGTAGGGATGGCTGTCGTATCGCGAAGGCGACCTTTATAAGACAAAACGGCGACAGTGCTCTAGGGCACCAGTAAATTACTTATCACTTATCGAAATCTAATTTTTTTCTTTATCATACCTTTTAAAATATTAGTATTATCATTCGATACTGATGAAGTATTAATCTCAAGGTCTTAGTTAGCGCTTCTAACATAAAAAATGATGGAAAACAGATTAATTTCATAGTACGTTAAATTTTAGCTTTTATATAATTTAAAACTTTATAGGGTGGTTACCAGAATTTGGGGGGGAATGAAGACGTACAATTGCACATGAATGGCTGTTTGAATTGCAGTTCAACAGTTCTTAACCATACAGGTCTCTGTTTGCGTTTCATAGGGTAAAGAAATACACATTCATGGAGGGAGTACAACGTTGTGTGAACCTGCTTGCATGGAAAGATTCGGTATCAGTGCCGCATCACTGAATGTACGGACGGCCCACACGCAAATGAATGGTGCGTATCGCTTTCGATCAAAGTTGTGAGGAATAATTGCAAAATCGCAGCACCTGCCCACTTTTCCACCAGTCAGCTTCACTGGTGGGATCGTGGATACCTTCTATGCTTTGACACCTTCTCCTTTTTCTTCTTTTATGCAATCCGAGCCGCCCCCCTCTTGCGCACACATGGCGAGGTTCCATTGAGGAACATATATCTATCTAGTTCACTTTCTAGCTGTAACGCTCTGCCACTCTTCGGAAGGCCTCTCGAGCATTTGCTTCTAGTGACCATGTTTAATTTGATTTGATTTGATTTGATTTCAGGTAAGGCTTAAGCTCAAATCAAATATCCAGTCAGGGAGGACCTAGTCTTTAAAGACCTATCAAATACGATCAAATATTTGATCAATATGACTTTCAACCTCAAATATGAAGGTCCCGAAAAAACTTTTGCAAGTACCAATCCGTCACGCATGCTGATTGAAATGAAAAAACCTAAATCTTGATGGTTTGCTCTCAAAAAAAAAAGTTTTGAGCTGCACTGAAATTGACGTTTCACCCCTTTTTACTTCATGCAGAGGTAAACCGATCAGCTAAACGTTTTTTTGAACAGCTGTGTTGACTTTTCTGGTGCTGGAACATCTTTTACGGCCCCCTTTTTGAGCATCTGCGAACATTTTACACCCCATAAAGACATGTCATACAATCCGACAGGGTCGAACGGGAAGAAGGAGGCATTTGTTTTTAGAGCCGGGTACGCAAAAAAAATATGGTCCGTGCAAAAGAGGGTAAATGTAATTCAGTGTCAGGTGAAAATACAAGGAGCCGAGGGGGAAAGAGCGCCACACAGGCATATTTTTTTTACAGAACTGATAAGTTATAATTTTGTATATATTTTTTTAAATTTTTGAAACACACATCAGAAATGTTCTGATACTAACTATTGTCATGAGAAAAATGATCAGAGTGACAGTAAGTCAGTGACTCAGTGAGGAACCCTAAGAGGTTAACCTCAAATCTTACCTCAAATATCAAATATTTGAGGTTGAAGCTCAAATCAAATCAAATATAATCAAATCAAACATGGTCACTGTTTGTTTCCTCATACTCCCGCATCGGAGAGTCATGCAGCCTGGCTTTTCCCTTTTCCAATCTATAGAGCAATTGCATAAACACATTCTCAGGTCGGTACTCTGGCTCCCACTTTTCTGTCGTCAGGAGAGGGGTGCATAAGGTGCCCCCCCTGGTAACGTGACCTGCATGCATACAGACGGACAATGCGAACAGTCAAAATCAAACAGATTGTTTCAGCTACAAGAGACACAGATAGACTATATAACATTGTTCAGCAAGAACAACAAAAAGGTAAACCAAAAGCGCTTGTATACAGAGACAGCTGGACTAGCATCCGAGCAAAAAGAAAAAAAAGGGAAAACTATAGGAATACAGGACAAGACAATGCTGGCAGACAGTGCACAACGGATTTCAGTCTCTCTGTTTTTAAAATATCGCACTCTCACACGTTCACCTGACCCCCTCCCATCCACCCACCCACCCCACACATACACAGAGGGGAGAGAGAAACAGGTTGTGGCGACGCACCTGTCATGAATTGGAATCGAGGTCTGATTATTTGAACAAAAGGAGGGCTGGCGGGATAGTTGAAGGGGAATTTTAGGTTGAGCTTGATCAAAAAATATTCTTGCAACTACCCAGCCATGCATGCAAGGATTCGAAAGTAAAAAAGAGAGTGAAGAGAAACGTGTTTCAATTGGTCATCTGACTATATTTCGACCCAAGCTTCTGCTCAGTATAATGATGTTCCTTTCCTTCTCTGTCTTACTCTTTGAGCATCCGCAGAAAAAAAAAAATTCTTCTTCCATCCCAGGAGATCTTTTTGTATCGGTATCTGCCCGTCTGATGCCATCTAACTTCACGTGCGTTGAGAATATTATGACCGCAGCCATCTCCCTCTCCTACCACCTGTTCAGCAGCATTCAGGGTGGGAGAGAGGAGCCTTGAGGTTAATAAGGGGAAATTCTCTCTTGATAGAGGGAGGGAGACCCCGCTGCATGACAGAAAATGCATTGTTTGCTCTGATATTCTTGGCATCCAGGTGGTTGAAGACGAAGTACACGTTCTGACTGAGTATCCCTTGCATGATGCCGAGAGGGCTGTTTGCTTGCAGGCTCTTTCAGACATATGGAATGAAAGGAGGGGGGAAAGAGTAGCAGGAAAGCTGAAATGGGAAGAGGGGATAAACAGGAAGACAGAAAGGCTTGCCTTGTTTTCTTTTCTTTTAAGTGAGACAGATGGAAGCGTCGACAAGTTTTTGAAGGATGTCACAAAACGAGCTGCCGTAAAGGAATGCCGCAAGAGAAATGCATGCAGCCTGCAAGAGTATCAAGCATCCAGCTGGACCAAGCCCACCAAATCCTTTGGTCAAATGAAAAGGAAAGAAACAAAAGACAGGCAGAGTACTCAGCAACATGGCAGCAAATGAAGCAAGCAAAGGAAGAGAGAGAAACCAAAGGGTTGAGTGACTGGGAAGTAATGAGATTGGCCTCTAATCGATCGACCGTTTGTTTTGAAATGCCTCCGTTTGAAGCCTGTTTGAGCTCCGCCGGGTCGATCAGCGGGCCGCAGCATCGTCAGTGAGAGTTGATTGATTGCAGTCTTTCACATGCGATTGATAGTAATTGATTGATTATCATATAAACAGTTTGCGGCACAGGTCTTTTTGGCCTGTGCGGGCCGGCCAGGAAGGTCCGACGCGTGTATACGCTTTTCCTGGACGCCGCACATCGAGCGCTCGGCATTGGGGCAGGAGGCTAATCCTCCAGACATTAATTCTATCTTATCCTATCCTAATCAATCTAGGGCACCACTAATCACTAATCAATTATTTTTTTTTAATTACTTTTTATTTTGAAAGTTGTTCAGAAAGGAGGCTATAAAAAAGTTAAATAGTCAGTTGTTGAATGCCGGGTCTATAAAATATGATTTGCTCCATAAGATAGACATAGCGGGAAGGCCCTAGAGCGGAACATATCAATCAATCAATCAATCAATTATACGGGTTGAGAAACTTTTGAATGACAAAAAACCTAGAAAAAAAATTTTTTTTCTTTCAAAAAAATTCCATGTTTTTTGACGCATGGACGTGGGTGGGCGGGACATAAGGGGGGTCTTAATCAAACGGTAGGACCCTATACGAAGCCAAAAACGTGCAGTATGGCCTTATCTGGCGGCCCCAGTGGCCCCAGAGGCCCGCGACCTACCAAAATGATTATCAGGACCCCGGCATTTCAAATTTGGCGAAATTTTGACCGCAACTTTCCGGGGTTACCCTCAAAATCACCAAAATGTCTGAAAAAACCTCAGAAAGCTCACAGATGTCTGCAGAAGGCCAAGTTCGTTCCCTCTTGCCTTGCTTTCTTTCTTGTTGTCCAGAGCAGTATTGGTGGTAAAAGTCGCACCATTCCCCTCCTTTAAGACCAGACAGCTTATGTCTGTGTCAGGGTGAAGTCTTGTTGTACCACTGGTCTAGTTGGATGGGTTTGGCAGTTGATACTGCGAACAGTCAGGAATTTGCCCTTCTGGCCTCCTGAGCAACATTCTTTTTTTTCACCAGGAGGCCCCGAAATCGATTCCCGACAGTTTTGCCCAGTGCCTCTTATCAGTTGACATCTTTCCAGGGCAGTGGGATGGGTTGCTGGTGTGTCTGCTGGTTGTGGGAAGGTGAAAATCTTTTGTATCTTTCTTATGGTGAAGTGACGTCTCTGGAGCATTGATCGACTTCCACTTCCCCCGGTAGGTCGTTCTGTCTTGCTCATTCCCTCTAAACATGATTGTATGCATGTTAGGCAGTACCTCTGTGCGCTGGATGCAGGTTGGAGGCACTCAAGAAAGAGAAAGGTCTTCCAGCGATTTTACATAGGCTGCCCCCTAGAGTGTATCTTTCTGTTCCTGGGTAGACTTGTTACTTGAAGTCCACAGTGCACCAACCATTCGTTGTCTCCTGTTGGAACTAAGTTACCTGGACTAGATGGAGTGTGTCAGTATGCATTTTATCATCATTAATGCATCACAGCCCTTTATTTACTTGACCTCCCTGAACCTAATGTCCACTTGAAAAAAAATATCAAGATCGTCCGCACCTGGGGCGCAGCCAATCAAGTTTATCTAAATTTGCGGCCTAGCAAATCTCACTCAAAGAATATTTAAAAAAATAAAAAATAATAACGTATAAATAAATCGATATATTGCCTTTAAAATACTATTCATACCTAGGTTTCGTACACACCGTATATTCAATAATTCACCGCAAAATTTGAAAAGATATAACTTTGCAACGATGAAGAGTTAGAAACTGAAACTTTTTATATGTAAACTCCCACTGATATACAACTAATCCTTGAAAAATATATGTTTTGACACAGCGGAGTCATAAGCAATCTTTTTTAATGCTTTGTGAAAAACTTAGGTTTTTTGTTTGGAAGTCCGATTTTACATATTTTTTTTTTCTGATTATCTAAAGATTGTGAAGCACTCTAAAGAGCAAAAGTACGAATTCTAACCCCCGGCTGTATGTTTCTTT
>JAHBMJ010000898.1:0-39168 GCA_018398765.1 Chromera velia | reverse complement strand
ACTTCCCCTCACACACACACACACACATTTAGACTCCCACCATGCAGGTGTCCTTGGCAGAAAGACTCTTTCCTTTCGCCTGATAATATGATCAACAAAGTTCATGGATGGATACGAGGAAGGGAGCCGAGACAGAGGGATGCAGGAGGAGGAAACACTTCAAGGATGGAGGTGGGAAGATGGAGGAGCAAAGATCCATTCCCAACTGAACTGGGGTGGGAGGATGGAGGAGCGACGATCCGTTCCCAACTGAACTGCACTTCATTCCTTGATGCATAATCACTGCACGCCAAGAAAGACGACACTCCTGTTCCTATGCAAACACACCCATGCAGACTGATGGGTTGTCTGTCCATTCAGTTTCATTTAACATTGTTGCCATGTCCGAGCGTTCAAGTTTCATCCCCGGGAGAGAAGAAGGGAGAGATGAAGTGAAGTGTCATATCGTTCAGACAGGTGGGAGCCGGGCTTAAGCTCACCGCGATCCGAAAGATAAACTCTAGTTCCATGAACGCAGTACCACAGGAAGAGGAGACATGCAGGGAAGAAGGAGGGGAACGATTCAAAGTACCCAAACAGAGAGAAGGAGAGAAAGAACAGTGTACGACGAACATGGCCGCCCATCGACGCTCATCATGAAGGAATGAATCAGAGGGAGGGCCGCCCCTCAACATTCGTTGCATGTGAATGCATAAATAGAAGTTCATTAAGGTCAGCACCCTCGACAAATGGGAATTAAATAAAGCAGCATAACTGTTTCTGTTTTTGCGGGAGGGGAGACAAAAGAGGAAGGGGGGGGAGGAAGGAGTGGAAGGAAGAACGAAACAAAAGAAGGAATGGAAAAAAGAAACGGGAGAAAGAAACAAACAAAGAAAGAAAGAAAGAAGGAAAGAAAGAAAGAATGGATGAATGAATGAAGAAAAAGGAAGGAAAGAAAGTAAGGAAAGAAGCAGAGAAAGAAACCGAGGTGCTAAGATCCAATGCATTGACCGAATCATCGCGTCCTTGACTCGTATTTCGATATCGCCTCTTTCCCACAACGCCGTCCCTTCTCTACCTGGAATCCTTTCTTTCTCCCCCCTTTCTTCATTTCTCCTCCTTAGTGTTCCGCAGTCTCGCTCTTTCTTCCCTTCCCCCTGTACCTCTCCTGAATTCCCCGTTCATTTTCTTTTTGTAGCCCGAATTCTTCACTTCATTCTGCCGTCCATCCGATCAAGCCACTTCCATGGCTTCGGTCCTACACCGGTAAGTGCATCAAGACTGGGAGGTATCCATCCATGCATCCATTCATGCATGCATGCATGCACTTTTCCCTCCAGACGTTGACTCGCACGTGAAACAAGGACAACCCTCCCTGATGCATCCATTCGATCTCTGTGCGCGCCTCTGAAGCATGTAGCCTTTTCATCTGAACGGAGTGTGCACACGTTTGGCAAAAGCGTCAGCCCCCCCCCATTTCAACCTCTTCGCCCCTTGGCATAGGTGACTGGCTGGTAACTCAGTTAGGAAAACGCAACCGCTGGTACGAAACTCTCTGCTCGGTAGCTCCCCTGACAGTTCTTCCCTCTCTGTCTCTCTGGAAACGCAACATTACAGAGTAAGTTTGCGTCGGAGCTGAGCGGTACCAAAATTTCACTTTCATACCCTGGAAGCCTTTCTTAAAACCAAACAACAAGAACAACAGCAGCAGCAGTCCTCCACGATTTTATTCCTCCATGTCCCCTCCACGATTTTGTGCCTTTCCTCCCCTGCCCCAATCCCTCCATTCATTTGTTTATATTTCTACACGTCGCAAGACGTCATCCATACCACCCACGCCCCATGGAGAAGAGACGTCCTGTTTTTCTCACAAACGGCTGTTCTTTCTCTTTTTCTTGCTGTTTTTCCTTTTCTTGCTTCTCCCTCTCTTTCTCTTGTCTTTCCCTCTCCTTCTCTTGTCGCCTTTTTTCCTTCTTCAGTTCTTCCGGAGAGGGCTCTATCGGGACGTACTGCTTCTTTTTGCGGGCAGTCCTCTCAGATCGCTCCTCTGCATTCATCCGCTTTTCCACGAACGCAGCGACCTCGCCTGATATGTCTCCCGCCTGTGCTGAGCGAATAGGTGTCGAAGGCGAGGAATCTTGTTGAAAACAAAATATCGTCGTTACTGTTGTTTTGTGAAAGGAGACTGTGTGAGGCAAGCGTAACCTGGCTGCTGAACTACTCGACTCCGTTGCGGGGGACTCCAGCCCGTGTGCCGGGCACGACTCCGTTGATGACCGTGCTCCGGTTCCTGTCCCCGGGCTGGAGGGGGGGCGATTTGTGCCAGGCTGACAGTCAGTCACTGTGCCGTGTTCCTCCTCTCCGCCCTCATAACTTCCACTCCAGGGGCTCTGCTCCTTCAGAAGCTTCGGAGCCAGAGGGCCCGAGAAGGGCAGTCTCACATGCGCATCAGGACGTGAACTAGTTAATGAGCGCTCCTCCATCTGCAAACAGAAAATTCAGGATACGTTTCACCCTCAGGCTCCAATTTCAGTAGTTAGCCGAATAATTTTGATTCGTGTCTCCATACGGACAACGTGTCCTGTGTTTCAAAGCGCCCGTCTACACAGCTTAGCCCCCACACTATTGCAGTGACAGGATAAAATCTGACCTTTCAACGCACTGTCAGTGCTGTTGGAGTCGTGCTGTGATACTCCCCTTCCTTAGCGATGGACGCTGCTTCCATGTACCAACTTGACTAATGGATGCGCCCAGGCAATGGCTGTCGGGATTCAACCAGAAAGCCCTGCATGAACGCCGACAGGAGCTTCAAGAAGCCACTTATATACACACTGAGGGTACAACGAAAACGTAAAAATTTGCCGAAATGTACATACGTGTGATGTTATGTATCTATATACTCGATCGTAATTAAGGAGGATTCAAAGACCAAAACAAATCCGATTAATGGTGTTTGGAGGTTGTCCGCGGCGGCGCCCATGCAGCTTTAATTCGATCATGCATGCGCACGCGCGGCGGCGCCTAATCCGGCCGGCGGCATATGACTTTCCGATACTTTCGAGATTTTGACAAGTATCGATCGAGAGCCACAGAGTCTCATTCCATGTGCCTGCCTGCACGGAAAGCGTCAGAGCAAGGTTGTGTAGCGGTGGATTTCCCCTACTGTTCAAGCACCCTTGCTGTCTGGTCCCGTCGCCTGCAATTGTCAGCTCCGCTCTAAGCACACTGACGCTTTGTTAGTAGAAGGGTTTGCCGTCTCCTTGAACAGACTCTTACATCGTGGACTTCTTGCTGGCCCACGCGTGTGCGAAGACAGCGGGGCACCATGGGACAGTCAATGAGCAAGGATCAGGAGCAAAAGCTCATGAGAGTCAGTTTCTTCTGCGCTTTGCCCATTTTCATGTCTTTTTTGCATTCTCTCTGGAAACAGAAAGCCGTGGTGTCTTTTCGGCAGGCAGTGTGTCCCGTGCCTTCCTTCACTCCATTGTCACGAGGATTCTGCTTTATCGCTTTATGGAAGCATTTTATAACCCTTCTTCTACGCGCCTTCTCCCAGACGGTCTTTTTCTTCCGCTTCCCGTCTCCCCCCCCCTCTTGGCCACTCCTTTCTCATACACACTACCTGGTTTCGCTTTTCGTTCTATCATACTACTCTTCCCTTCATCCTCCACATGTGCATCTTTAAGGTTTCACTTCCCCCATTCTTTTCTTTTTTCCCACACATGCAAGCTCTTCTTCTTTCAGTGCCTCTTGCCTTTCAGCACCAACGCCAACACTTGCCCCCACTTCGAACGTTCTGCTTGCCAGATTTTACACTTGTCCTCACCGTTGTGCCCTGCTTTTGTTGACTCATCTCCTTCAGAATTATGTACGTTTTCTCAGTTGTCCATAACTCTCTCTGAGTATTTCGTCTGGAAGTGATCTCCGCTACGCTCCGATGTTCAGACCAACCGACCGACTGTCTTTCTTTCTTTGTGTTTCAGACTAGACAGGCCGTGATGCATCCATCCAATACAGGCACACTGAGTGTACGCATCCACCCACCGTCATGGTTGGACTACTACAACATTGCTGCAACAAAGAAAGATCAGGTTGCTCCACCGATATGTTACGTCTGTCGGTTCATTTCTTTCCTTTGCTGAATAGGCTCTGCCCTGTCCTGACCTGCCCCCGTCTTTCCTTCTGTTTCTATTTGCCCTGTCCCTGTTCCACTCTTTTGAATTGTTGCTTCTGTGCACATCGTTGGACGAATTGCGTCTGCTTGCTCCCGAACTGGAAAGAAAGTGACTGCGTCTGCGTGCCTGTCCGCCCTGCTGCAGTGTTTCATGTCTGTTCTCTACCCGTGCAGACAGTGGATTTGCCACAGAGTCTACCTGCTTGCCTGCCTCTTGAAGGCTTTGTCTTTCTTACCTGCATTTCTCCCCTTTTCACGGTTCACCTCCTCGAGCTCTATTTTTGCATGTCCCCGTCTGTCTTTGCCTCCCAATTGAAGGCATTCGGACTTCAACTCGCTCTTTTTCCCCGTGTTTGCAATTTAGGATCGATGGACAATGTGTCGAATTGCATGATCGCGTAATGCATCGAACACGTAAGAGAATCGTGTTCCCTGCTTTAATGCGTCTTTCTCCTCACATTGCCCGGCACTGCCAAGGCTTATTGTGTGACTTTCGGTTTGATTGTCCGTCTTTTCTTTCTCTTCCGCCCCAAGTTGATTGACGCCTGTTCGTGCTTGACCGATCTCGGTTTATTCCCGCCCTCAACCGTCCAGCTCCCCGTCACCCTCTTTGAATGAATGTGTGTCCATCTGCATGTGTGTCGACGTACGTCACGCGGCACATGCTCGATGTTCCGTGTCATGCCTGCATGTCCATGTGTGCGGTTGCATGATGTGCGTGCAGATCTACACGAGAGTAGGGAGGGTGTACAGCCAGTACATCCACCAAGTTCTCCACTACGGCATTGTGCCCGGAATCTTTGCGCTCGGTCTCATTCAAGGGGGCGAGTTCACCCTCAACCCAGTTGCGCTGTTTGGAAAGATCGTCTTCAACTGATACCCCGAAAGGAAGTTCGTGAAAAAAAGGGGCCACACATCCCAAGGGAGACTGTTCAAACCTCTTTTGACTCGTGATACGGGTTCAGTATGATGCGGATGGGCGTGGGTAAGACTGGGGGCCATCCCGGACTGGCCAAGCAGGCCGAGTGAGAACTGAATTGAATGAAGCAGTGTAAATTCAATCCGTGATGAATAGTGATAAAATGACACAGTATTGACTACGGCTGGTCGAACCCTGGGTCAAACCAATTATGAAATGAGAACTCAAAACTGTATGCAAAAGGTTAAAAGTTGAAACATTTGTGTCATACGCCGTAGTATGTACGGTTTGTGAAGGAATAAAACAATACTGGAAATGATAATATATTGTAACCAACTAGTAACCAACGTTGCCTACAGTCACTCATAGTATGAAACGATATCTGGAACGACCTTCCTGAACCTAACTACCACTTGAAAGTTCAAGCCCCATTTTTGAATAAACTTGAAAGTCCGTGCTGCAGGCACAGATAATTTACGGTGTCTTTAAAGCCAAAGCCGCATATCTGGACGATGTTTTGATCATCTACGCCGCATGCGTGGACGGTCTCTTAAAAATCGATGCCGCAAATAAAGATCATCTTGATTATATTTTTTTAAGTGGTACTTAGGTTCATAGAGGTTTTTGAAACTATCTGGAACGAGATTTTGAATGATTATTAATAATTATGAATTAAAAAAAAAAATTTAAGAACATTTCCATGAGAAAGAGAATTGACTAGTTGGGATCAACAGTCTTTCAGTTTTTTTAGAGCGTATAAGACGTAGTTTGAGTAAGTTTGAAAGAACTAGAAAGTACATATGGGATAGTACATACAAAAAAATATGTATTTTATTTTTAGCCTTTCATCTTGTTCAATAGACTTTCGTATTTCCTTCAATTCATGAATTCCTGATAATTCTTGACAACGGGCCGACTGTCATGCAATGTAATCACTGTAGTACGTGCTGATCATTTTTTTTTTTTTACAAACAATTTTTTGATGTAGGATAGGGGTCTAGATAGGGGGGGGGGGGTGGCATAGTATATGGAGACGTGCCAAGGGGCTACGCCTTAAGGGCGTTGTATATAAAGGCGTAACGCCCCTAGGGTGTTGTATGTATAAGGTCTTAGACAGGCTATACCCCTTCATTATCCTTCATTGACAAAAAATTGAGATAAACTCATGAATATGTATCAGCTTATACCCTTTAATATATCAAAATCTAGTTGTTAGATCAAAATCAAACATGATTCATTCATTCTTATCTGTTATGAAAGAAGATGGAAGAAGTAGGAAGAAGGCCCTTGTCGGTATACATGTGTGAATGAAACAGCTTTTGAACGCTCGTCCATTACCGTGGAAAGCGCTCTCCCAACGCCTACCTACAACCTGCTACGCCCCTGCAGGGGCGTTGTATATAGCCGTTGGCCGGAGGCCGACATCCCCCCCCTGAGGCGCTATATAGATGCAAAGCCGACAATGTCCCTTCATAGGGTGTTGTGATAGCAATTCTAAACCCCTATGATATAAGGTTTTTTCATGCTTGAAGTCTGAATTCCTAGTCTGTGTTGAATTAATTTCTAGGTCGTTTAAGCCCAGTCGCCCTCCTCAGCGGGGGCTTGTACAGCCGCCAGTCCCCCTGCTGACGCTAACGACATTCTTCCCTTCTTCCACTGCCCTGGTCTTCTTTCTCTTACGCTCTTTATGCATGCGGACACTGCCCTGATTGTTGCCATTTGGAGCTTTGCTTTAACCGCCCCTGCAATCTTTTCAGGTCTTCCCCCAGTCTTTTTTGCTATCCCCCACACAATTCGTCGAATGACTATAAATGACTGCCATAAATGTCGGAGCCATCACTGCATCTATAGTCAGTACTATCGGTGAAAAGTCTTATCAATTCTCTTTGCACACCCCCCCATATTTTCCCTTTTTCTCTTTCTCATGGTTGTCCAACGTCATCTCCACGTCCTGATGGATATACGAATCTGCATCATGGTCTACCACCTAAACATCAAGCACCGTTTCTCTTTGCCTTGAAAAAAGTCCCCTCACCCCTAAATCTCCCTTAAGACCCTCTATTTTCCCCTCTTTCCCCCTATCCTCCTCTGGAGTCATCCCCCCTTTCTCCCCTCCTAACCTTTGGCGTCAGTCTCACTCTATATCCAGCTTCCTCTAATAATTCTGCGAGACTCAGTGCTTGTGCGAGCTTATCATGCCGCAGATGAATGAGTCTTTTGGTTAAGCACTGTTTTGCATGCCTTACTGACCAGACCTTGCCACATCCATCACAAACTGACGGTGGATTTGGAGCCTCCGTTCCGTACCTCAAAGCTAAAGTGTCTTGGAACTCTTCCCGAGTAATGGCTAAGTCATCTTTCTCTCGGGGGAGCACATTCAGCCAGGTACCTGCCTAGGTACCTGCCTTCCCTTCTTTTTATCTTTTTAATACGTGCATCTGCTGCACTTCTACTTCTCCTTCTGCCGCTCTTCTCATCAACTCTTCATATTTTTTTTCAACCCACTGTTTTTTTCTTCTTTTGTACTCTTCTGTTGCATCTTTGACTGCCTTTTTATGTAAAAGTTGACGGTAAGGCCTGTCCTAGGGCCTGTCCTCCTGCAGTACTCTCTGCATCCAAAACGTTCCTTCTTGTGACGTCCTGTAAGAATCTCCTCTCTCCTTTGTTTCTGTTGGTAAGAGAATTCCTAGGCCGCCCACCCTCGTTGGCATCCCCCACACCCTTCTTTCCCACTTTGTGACTTCCCTTCCTACCAATACTAGAAGATTCTGCAACTTCTCTGTTAATGTTTTTTCAACCCCACCCATTTCTTCTGCTGCATATGGAGACACTCTCAAGATATACATCCATTCTTATTATAAAGATCTGTAGAGTGCTGCATACGCCTCATAGGGGTGCTTTTCTACTGCCTTTATAAACCTTTCCACCGCTTCTTTCCATTCCTCCGCTTTTATTCATAAATACTCCCTCTCTCCTTCTTCTGACCCTACCTATGCCCCAAGATATCTTCTGCCTTCAGATGTTACGTTAATTTCCAAAATTTTTCTCTTCGAATTTTCGCTTTACCCTCTGAGACTCTTCCCACTCCTTTCCTCCCTTTATTATCATCCAGGTTTTCCCGTCCTTTACCACTGGGTACACTCTTTTCTTGGGTCTCAATTCTACTAGGTTCATCCAAAAGTCTATGCCCTCATCCGCAGGGAAGCTAGGCTCCTACTTGAGGCTCCTACTATCCTAAGAGATCTCCTCTTAGTTCATATAAGGTAAGTACTGTCATGCATGAGTCTTTACTTCTATCTCGCTTTCCCTACTGAGACTGCTACTTCTGCATGAAGCTTTACTTCTGCATACATGCTTTCTAATCATTAATGCATGTTCTCCAATATGCTCGTAATGCGCGCACTGCATGGATTCCTAACTGGGGCGTCTATCATAATGCTACGTGCCCCTCCCCTCATAAATCTGATCCCGAGACTTCATATATAAAGATTGTGAGACAGCCTCCATTGGGAACGTACTTGTTGTTGCGTGCCGTCTATCAGATACACGTTCAAACGGTGAAGGAGGGATTTCCCTGCTTTGGGGTTCACGGTTGTATTTCAGTCGATCTGCTTATGAATCAAGATGAGGTGCTCCCTCTACACTCCACTGCATCAATTTTTCTTGCTGCCTCGACCGTACTGCCTTGCAAAAGCATGACACCTTGCTCTTTTAGGTTAAGTTTCTCTTCTCCTCTTCCTCCTCGTTGCATCTTTTCCAGAAGAATTTTTTTTTCTTCTTTCTCTCTCGGATGCGCGCTTTCGCTAAGCCTTTCTACAGACAGGCGGACAAACCTCTCTCTACTTGTCATGCGTAGCGTTGTGAAGGTTTGACAAGCAGTTGTGTCACGATGAAATGAAGTACGCGCGTATAACGTGCGTAGGGCGCATGCATGTATGCTGCATGGCCGGGAATTAATTGTGCAGCATGCAGTCTCTATGAAGACATCCGTTGTTTTTCTTATAAAACAAAGATAGCAGAACTACCCATGCATGACAGAACCTTTATCCATATGTAGGAGCTGGTCCCAGCTACGACTAGCTGAGGGCCTATATCCCTACGTGGCAGCGGAGCATACGATCCAGCCTCAGTGGGTTCGTGCGCTCTCTTCGGATTGATCGTTTGAACAGCCTTTTGCGCTGCAGTCGCATTGCTCATCGATTAAGCTTTACACACGGTCACTGTAGGAAGTCCAATTCAGTAGAAGCCACCTTTTTCAGAGCCCTTTAAATTTCTTTGTCAGTTGGCAGTCATGTCAGTAGTAGAACGGTTCGGGAATTTTGTTCTGTTGCTCGAGGCTCTTGACCGGTTCAAGAACATCCCCATCCTTCACATGCAGAAGAACGGTCAAGCCCTCCTGGCAGAAGGCAGAACACTTGCAGAGAATCTTGTGGATGCTGCAGGTAGGTCTTCCACAGCCGCTCCTTCAGAAAAGGGGAATCCGCAGTCACCTTCGAGAAGATCCCCTGCCGATACAGAGGGAATTTTGAAGAAGTCGAAGACCCGAAGGAGTCAGAAGTTGACCGCTGGAGCCTGGGCCCGCAAACAAGCAAACGGCTTATTAGACGGCAGCACAAAGAAGTAGAAAACACCTTCAGGGGGAGGAGGGAGCCATAACAGTCCCCTGTCTGCGTCACAAAGGTTGCAGATGGATGTGAAGAGAGAGAGGAGTCCCCACAGGAGAAGTGATTGGAGGCCCGTGACTCCGAGGTCCGTCCCTGGTGCGCCAGTGGACCTGTCCACCCAGAAAGAGTCTGTTGAGAGAGAAGATAGAGGTCAGAGTACTTTCCTCCAGGTGACGTCCGAAGAAGCAGAAGAGAAGGGAAAAGACAGGGAGGGGCCATCTTTTGATGCTGGTCGACCGACTGACCAGGAAGACATTGACATGTACGACCCTAGCGGTGAAGAAACTTCATCATTCAGTCCGGTCCAGCCCGTCCCAGTGATGGAACCCATGCCGATAATGATCGGCAGAACCGAAGCAGGTGGAAAGGGGAAAGCCGAGAGAAGGAGAGAGAAACTACAGAGGAAGAGAGAGAGGCAAAAGGAGGTGAAGCACCGTGCAGAGATCAATACCATCCGGCAGGCTCGTGGAGATAGCCACCAGACAAATCTTGGTGCCTCCCTTCAAGGAGTGAGCGCAGAGATACAAGTAGAGAGACGGGATAGGGTTGCAGTGCAGGAGGACCGAAAAACTTAAATGATTTTAAGAAGGAAAGAGGAGCGAAAGGAGTGGAAGAAGCAAGAGACTCAGAGAGCCGAAATCAACGCCCTCAAGCAGAGGCAGTCGTCGCTTCTTGGAAACCAAACAAGAGCGATGGGGGAGAAAGAGCAGTGGGGGAGATTCAGCAGCAACTCCGTGCCCCAACTTAAAGACCCCCATGAAATTCGAGAGCAACAACACAGAATCACGTCAGTACGCCTTCGCAGTAGCATGGAGACGGGTCGTACGCAGGGGAAGAGGGGGTTTGGTTCGAGCGCAGCGCCCCCCCTGAGGAAGAATGTGCAAATGTATTAACTCGCCTCTATCCGTCACTGCAACAGGGTGGAGATGCCGAGCATGGAGGGAGATGCAGGAGGTGCCCAGTCCAGAGAAACCCAACCACTGTCTCATGACAAATACATCCAAAAGTATTTCTCTGAACCGTGGGCACAGTATGCGATGGCAACGTTTCGTTAAAGGGTGTGTCGTGAAGTGTGTGGGCCAGAGTTAGAGACGGAATACATTCACAGTCGCATTCCAACGTTTCTCTTTTTCTGTCCGTTCACATCCTTTCATTTCGTTTTAACACGCGGTTGCTTTGGTTTTTCGCGTCTGTTTGCTTCTATCTGCATGTCTGTACTTTTCCTACCTGCGTTGACCAGCAATTTTTTTTTTCTCGGTGATCGTTTCAATCGTTGCGTGCCTTTGCTCGGCCGCGGGACGCAGCGTTGGAGGAAGGGGGCACGGTGTGGGTGAGAAAGGAAGGGAGGAGACAGAAGCAGGTGGCATGCAGTAAGGAGACAGAGCAAAGAGAGAAAGAGAAGAAGAGCTGGCAGTGAGTGACGGCCAGAAAGGGAAGACTCTGTTTGTGCAGCATGATAGCTGGAATAAGGTAGACATTCAGATCGATCAGAAAAAAGAGAGAGCAAGAGTTGAAGTAGGCAGAGGTGGCTGTATTGGCTACGGATTAGCTAATCAGAGAAACAGTTCATCTTATATACTGCTGCATTCTAGGTTCAAATTCTGTGAACAATTCTTCATCCCGCTTTTCATGTGAGAAAAGAGAGCCTACTTTACAATCAGTTACAATCAGTTGTCATAAGCCTAATCAGCAGCAAAGGCTGGAAGAAGGAGAAAATGACTTGAGGTGATTTGCATGGATTCGAGACCGTTCTGTATGGACCACGCCTTTTTAAGATCAAATTGCCTTATGCTGATAAAGTGGCGGGACACCACTCTAGAGGGAGGGGGCACGTAGCGTTGTGAAGGTCTGACAAGCAGTTGTGTCAGGATGAAATGAAGTACGCGCGCATAACGTGCGTAGGGCGCATGCATGTATGCTGCATGGCCGGGAACTAATTGTGCAGCATGCAGTTTCTATGAAGACATCCGTTGTTTGTCTTACAAAATAGAGATAGCAGAACTACCCATGCATGACAGAACCTTTATCCATATGTAGGAGCTGGTCCCAGCTACGACTAGCTGAGGGCCTACATCCCTATGTCATGCTTCTCTCTTGTCTCCTACAACCACTCATACAACCCTTTTCTGCTTGTCCTTTTCTTTCTCCTTCCTTCACTTCACTTGCCACCAACTCTGATGAATCCCTAGCTTACCTAAGCTCAGAGATCCACGCTTGTACATATACTTGTAAGTCTGGTCTTCCGGAAATGGTCTCGAGTTCACAGATCTCTCTAGTTCAGACCTCGATACACTCTCTCTATCTGTATTTATAATTCTCGGTCGATCGGTCGATCGATCGCTCACATGCACGTCTGCTCTGTCTGTATCTGTTGTATTTCATGTAATACATTTGTTTGTATGTCCCGTACATGACATGCTCTTTACTTTTCTGTCCACTCGCATTCAGTCTCTTTCAGTGCTGCATTCTCTGTATGCATGTTCACGTGTATATTGCAATTTCCCGTATGCAACGCTTCATGCATGTATTGCTGACATGTACAATTCGCTCGACGGCGCTTGACGGCGTGCGCGGATCGATTTAGATTGGTATGCTGCTACGCGCGCCGCGCCTCTTCTCTCTGACCCTTGATACCTCATCAAACTCCCTTTACTTCTCTTCTATTATCTCTCTGGCATCCACTCACACCTATATGCCCCCTCCCTCCAACGCCGTGTCCCCGCGGCTAAGAAGACGCACAATGGACAAAGAAAAAAAAAAGGGTGGGCACAAGGCATAACAAGACAGAGAATGGGAATAATGAGGTGTCTGTAGCGCAAATGGGCAGAGAGATCTGTTCATTCCCTGAAGAAAAATCGTAGTCGATGGGATGAACGATGAGGCAAATCTGCAGATTTCACTGTCTTCCCATTGTTAATCAGACCAACAATGCTATGGGCGTAGTTCTGCAAAGGCCCTGCCTTCTTTCCCGTTTTTCTCTCACCGTCCAACAAAAGAATCGATCGACAGACAGACAGATGTTATTCCAAAACAAAGATAGACAAACGGGCTCAGGAGAAAAAAACACACCTGATAATCTCAGACAAATAAAGAGCAGAATTCCAGACATCGACACACAGGTAAAAGGAATATCAATCGATCGTTCAGGATCTACAAAGAGTTACTGGCAGACCCAAATGACCCAAAGTCAATGCCCTTTCTTCCCTCTCTCCTCACTGCATACCACTCACTGACTCATTGGAATGCTAGGCTTCCGTGACGTCCCAAATCTCCTCGTGATTGGAGCATCTGGATGTGGCACGTCATCCAGCTCTTCGGCAGAATAACCCGCCTTGAGGCGACGATGAATTTCGTGCCAGTACTCCCTGTGTTTCTCTTTGTGAAGCCTGGCTGCCTCACTGGCCTCCCACTCCTCTCGTTCACGCAGGTGGGCAGCTGCTTGCTCTGCTTTTTCATTTTCAGATCTACGCTGCTCCTGCTATCGAGCAATCTGTGCTTTCAACTTCTCCTCCCGGATTCTTTGTTTCTTTGTGGGCTTCCGGCGAAGCTTAATCCTCTTCTCTCCATTAGATTTGTAGGCGGGAGTCTCTGGAAGCTGTGCCTGGTGCTTTGCGACTACTGCTGCTCGTTGTCGCATCTGGGCTTCAGTCTACAAGTTGAGAAAGGTGTCAACCCGTCGCTTCTAATTTACGAGATGCTCTTACTGCTGTTAGAGCTACTGTTCTAGTTGATGCAGAATCTGCAGCACTTAGGCAGGCGGTTCAATCTTTTATAGACGGAGAGTCTGGAGTTGCAACTGCAACTGAGTGAAGTCCATATATGCCTGATCATACGTCTCCTGGAATTTGTGTATCTCGGCTACTGCTATTGCTACTGCTGCATCAATGGGGCGCTTTTATTCAGATCCTGAATTAGGAAGGGAGACGGATAATATGGCAGGCTACTAAAAGTGACTTTGCATTGCTCCTTCCTCTCCCCTCTCTTCATTTTCACACCTAGTCTGTCGGGCCACTTCTGTAACGCCGTCTCCACTCTCATGGGCAGGCAAAAGAGCAAACGAAATGGCAATTTGCAACTCAATTTCTCCCTTACACACATTCACTTTCTCCTCACTGCAAAGAGTGCTGCTATTTGGATGTTTCTCCAATGATCGCTGTACAGATGCGTCGAAAGAAATCTCATTAACGTCATCTATCGTCTTTCTCTCTTCTTCACCTTCATCCGCTTCTCCCCCTAGACATTCAGTTCGCATAGGGAGTGGCATCTCCCCATTCATCTCTTCGGGTCCGTTCTCAACGGAACAACAAGTCGGGTCTAACCTCTCGGTGAAGCGATGGCGTACTTCATCGTCAAGCATGCAGAGAGAGACAATGAGGGCCTGCATCTCTGTCACAGTGGTGACAGACTCTCTCTCTCCTTCAACCACTTGGAAGCTCTGTTGGCCTTCTACTTCTATTTCTTTTGCTTCTGCTGCGCTGACTGAAGCGAAAATACTGATAGAAGCAATGGGAGCAGACACATGCGTCTCGTGGTGAGTACAATCGGAACCATCTGGTGATACAAAACCAGACTCCTCCTCACCCATGGTCAAATCTCGACCCAACTCACTCTTCAGGGGCACAGGGGTCAATTTAAAAGGGGACTCTTCCTGACCAGGCTCCCTGTCCAGATAAACCATCGCTGCAGACATGGCAGCCTGGCAATGATTCCATTGCATAATTGAAAATCGCCGCCCATGTCTTGTCTTTCTTTTCTTTCTTCCTTTCTCTTCATTCACCCCCTCTATGCCTGCTAGCTTTTCTCTTGAACGCAGAGGATGAAGTCTTTCCAAAAGTCGGGCCACAGCCCCTTCGGAATCCTCCTCAGCTCTGTCGTGCTCCAACAGTGTTGTTCCAGAGAAACACTGAGTCTCTCTAGATATCTCCGACAGAATTTTCTCAACGATGAAAAGCACGATCTTGAGGAGGCCCACCACGTTTCCTTTTTTTTTCCCTTCTCTCCTCATCATCTCAATAGAAAGAAAGCACGTCTGCGCACACTTGACTGAAGGTGCGTTATACATACTGAAGATGGTTCAAATAAGGGATGCAAGTCCCACTCTCGAACTCTACCTCCCTCCCTGGATCGATTTAAGGCTCTGCTTCCACGTAGGGAAGCTAGGCTCCTACCGTCCTAAGAGATCTCCTCTTAGTTTATATAAGGTAAGTACTGTGATACATGAGTTTTCACTTCTATCCTGCTTTCCCTACTGAGACTGCTACTTCTGCATGAAGCTTTACTTCCATATGCATGCTTTCTAATCATTAATGCATGTTCTCTAATATGCTCGTAATGTGCGCACTGCATGGATTCCTGACTGGGGCGCTCATCACAATGCTACGTCATCTGTATCCGGGGGCCCTGTGGCAATATCATCTGCATAAGATCGAACTGTTCTTTGACCTCCTCCCAGCCGCTCGTGCCCTTCTTCGTAGCTCTGCAAGGAGTGGTGCGATCGCAACTGTATATACTCAGTCTGTCATAGAGAGTGGGTCTTCTTGAACCGTCCCCTCTTCACAGAGCATAATTGTTGTTTCTGCTTCCCTCCTTGCTAACACAACAATACCTGCCCTGTAAGAATTAAACACATACATCACCGCTGCAGGCCATCGTATTTTGAGCTCTAACAATGCCACTCTCTGCTTTAGTAGGTTAAATGCGTTCTCAACATCGTAAAGCAAGACTATATCTCCATTGTTTGCGTCAGCCCAAAGCTGCTGCATGTGTGCTACCACCGCTTCAACCCCCGCTCGCTGCCCAGCACTCAGATTTAGTGTGCCGCAAGCAACCTCTGCTTACCCCCCCGCTCTCTTCAATACCAACTTCGCTGATAGTCTTTTTTCCACCTCTTTAATCCCGATTGGTCTGATCTCCCCCCCTTCTTTCAACAAAGCCACCTCTGTCTGTACTTCTAAACATGCAATATCCTTCCACTCCAAGAGTCCATTTGCCATCCTCTTGGTGTATCTCACTATAATTGCCGCTCTGAGCTGGGTCCCCGCTTCCTCGTGTTGTAGTAGCATATTTCTTATTGTTGCTGCTTTGACTCCGCTTGGCGCCCCTGCTTCCTGCAAATCTCTTACCACTTCTCCAACCTCCGCTTCCATGAACACATAACGGGGGAGCGGCGGAAGTCCTCTAGCTGGGACTTCTGGCAGGTCTTCTTTCTTTGTCTCTGCGGGTGGGCGGTGTTTTTGCTTCAATACATCCGCAACCATCTGCGAAGGGTCCTTCGGATTCGTGGCATCTATAGGAACTACCCCCCCTCTTACCCTTTCTGTCAGCCATCTGTTTACCTGCCTTACCTAGCCCTTCCACATTAGTCTTGTAAAAAGTCTCATCTTATCTTCCTCGTCCTTCTTTGCTGCCTGCCTTTTCTTTTCCTCCCTTGCCATTGTAGTCCTCCTCTTTTCCTTCACTAATGCCTCCATTGATTACAGTTTAGTTCAGATCCCAGGTACACGGCCGCGGGGGGCGGCGTTCCTGCTGATATGCATGCATGCTGCATGTGCCAGTCGGCCAACCCATGCGCAACACTGAGACGCGTCATGAGCATATCGCCTCAGGGGGCAGCTCAGCTCTGCTGAGATCAGCCGAGAGGCCCTGAGATCGCACCACTCGCATAACGTATTTTTCTCATTTTTTGGGGGGGGGGTTCGGTGTCTGTTTGTTTGTCTGTCACGGTATCGCCCTGATTCCAAAATATGCCCCTCAAGCAACTCGCACGGAGCCGCTATTGCATTTAAACTCGATTGATCCGCGCTCGTACGTCGTGATGCATGCCCCTCAAGTAACTCGCACGGAGTTGCATATATTGCCGTAGCCCCCGGCCATGGTATCTGTTAAGGCCCTTAGCCGCACCTATGGAAAAAAAAAGTCGAATTACCAATAAATCGGGTTACATTTACCTTTCGGGACCCGCGCTTTATGGCAACTGTACAGTGCTGGAGCCCATCTCCCATCTTATACCGCCATCTCATCTCCCATCTCGTGCCCATCTCAAGCATGTACATGCATGGATCCACATTCTTCCCCCCTCCCACCATCACCACCATGATCGTCAAACTGTCAATGGAAAAATCTGTGGATATGTTTCTGCTCTTTTGACATCGTCTCCAGCCAGAGACAAGTGCTTTTCAGTTTTTTTGTGAGCCTTTTCGTTCTCTTTCAGCCAACACCCCAGCAACACTCTCGGGGTTGGGGCATTTCGGCATACCAAATGATCCAAAGCCCCTCTGGCAATGGCTGCAAAGCTTTGTAGACTGTGCAAAACGGGAGGAAAAGCTAGAAGGGAGGGGGTGCAATCCTCGGGCAAAGACCCTGCCTCATCTTCTTTATTAAAAACTCAAAAAATGCCCCAAATTCAGTTATGGACAGCCCAGTGTGTTAGGCGAAGTTCCTTGTTCTTATTATTTTCACGGTCTGGAGGGTGAGCGCCTTGCTATCGAGAGGTTTAAACAGGACCAATCACTGACGAAAGTGCACAAGAGGGAGCTGAGGGTGCACGTGATTGCCTACAACAGGCAGGTTGTTTTGGCCCCTTTGTAACAGTTGCCAAACCCTCCTCCAGCTACAGCCGCTGCGCAGCAGGAAGACCAGCAGGAGGAAAAGGATGACATTCCCCCAAGCCTTTGTGACTCGGCGTCCGAGGTAAGCTCTGATGAAGATGGAGATGATGTCGAGAGAAGAAGAAAGGGGGGGAAGAAAGAACGGGCAAAGCATGAAAAGAAGGGGAGGAGGAAGAGGAAAGGAGACCCTTTTCTAGCTGCAGCTGCTGCTGCTGCGGCTGCTGCGCATATTATTAAGAAAGAGAATGGCATGCCGGGCCTTTGGGACTCGGAGGACGAGGCGAGCTCTGATGAAGATGAAGTGGAGATCCTAGGTAGAGATCGTCGGTGAGGTCCGACGAGCTGAGAAACATCCACCGGCTGGCTGCGTCCTCAACGCTAAGCCAAAAGAGAGGGCATGGCCTGGAGTGCCAGCTTTCTAGGAGGCGTTTGTGCAGCGGCAACTGAGCCAGAGGCAGACCGAACTCCATTTGGTCGGAGGATGGCTTTGCCCCGAGGATGAGTAACGCCCTCTGCATCATGTGTCAGACGTAAGTGTCTTCAGCTCTGTTTGTTCAAGTATTTTCTTTGTCCCCTCCTTTATTTTTTCTCTCCCCCCCCCCTCCTCTGCCTGCTTGCTTGCCTTTCCCTCACACCTGTTTTCTTTTCTTCTTCCTTGTCTTGAAGTTCTTCTCTTTCTCCGCTTTATCCATGCAGCCGACTGACTACTATACAAAAGGCGTGTACGTGTACAATCCAGCACATGACAAGCGACTCTGCCGTCACTTGCCTGACGGGTGTGTGATTTGTGGTGACTGTGGGGGGAGAATGTCCAAGAGAGGAAACGTCCCCGGCAATCCATTCCGGCGTGTGATTAGACCTTCAAACGATTTCTATATCGCAGGAGTCGTGTACTCTTATGATAATCAGAACTGCAAAAAATTCCGTACAGGGGTGCATTCAACATCGCACAGATTCGTTTGTAGCCTCCCAGAGCCTGTCCAACGTCTTCTGCCTTTTGCAGTTGTGCAAGAAGAACGAATTGATACTTTGGTCTCCACGGAGGCCCTGGCAAACCTCCAGCGGACAGCAGCAGTCAGCCTGCCCTTCCTTCTCCCCCTCTTTTCATGCTTCCCCCATTCTTTCTTCCCCCCTTTTCTTCTTCTTCCACCTCCCTCCTCATTTTTTCTTGCCTCATGTTTTCTCATTCACCTTCTTCCCCCTTTTCTACCCTTCTCTCTTTTTCTTTCTTTCTTTTTTTCTTTCTTTCTTTCTTTCTTTCTTTCTTTCTTTCTTGTCCTTCCCCCCTCTCACTCTTTTCTTCTTCCCCCTCCCTGTATCTTTTATCGATGGCACCTCATGTGAAAATTCATATACACGTTCTTTAATATGTAGGTGCTGCGAGCAGTTAAGCGTCTGAGTCGACGAATAGCATTGTGCTAATCTGGAAAAAAGAACTGTTACAGCCAGTCTGAGAAGGGGACTGAGAAAATTGTCGAGATTGCTTAAGGAGACGGCAGTCAGCCTAAGGATAACATTGCAGAGCCGGAGAATGGTGACGTGCTTTACCTCTCTGTGGTCAACATCGTCGCAGAGACATGGGAGGATGAGATGGCTGACATCGAATCTTCCTCTGCTCCCCTCAATCCATCTAATGTTCCAGAGATCCCTCGGTCAGCCACTGACTGCTTTCTCTCCTAACGTTTCTCTCCCTTTGCTTTCTTCCTCCCCCCTTTTTTCTTTTAGTTTTTTTTTTCCTCGTTTGTCTCTTTTCCTTCACTTTTCTTTTCCCTCCCTCTTTTCCCCCCCCGTGATGCTTTCTTCCCCCCCCTTTTTTTCTTTTAGTTTGTTTTTCTTCGTTTATCTCTTTTCCTTCACTTTTCTTTTCCCCCCCTCTTTTCCCCCCTTCTTTCCCCCCCCCCGTCATGCTCTCTTTCCCCCCCTTCTCTTTCTTTCTTCCCCTCTCCTTTTTCTTTTTCGCTCTCTTCCGCTCTCTTCCCCCTCCTTTCTATCTCGCCCCCCACTCATAGTCTTCGAAAGCCCCTTCTTTTCTCTCCGTTTCTCTCTGAGACTCCCCCCTCATCCCCCCTTCACATAACACTGGGCAGGCTTTCCATCAGCCGAGGGTGTACAAGGCTCCTGCAGGCTGCAAAGCCAAGGGAGTGGGGAGATGACATGACGAAATTCGTCCAGGAGCAGGCGGAGCTTCACAAGAGGGATCTGAAGAAGATCTTCATTGCGCTGGAGAAGAAAAGACTTCAGTCAGTCAATCTTTAAATTTTCACCGCTTCTTTTGCCCTGTTCATTCTTCTTTTTTTTTTAATTCCTTCTTGTTTTTTTCTCCCCTTTTTGATTCCTTTTCCCCCTCTTTTTCCCCTTTCATCTGAAAGTAATTTATCTCTTTCTCCCTTGTTCTTTCTTGCAGACAACAGAGCCCGAACGTGGCCCATGGAAAGAGGATGACAGACACCCAGGCGATCAAGTTAACCTCACGTACGTACATCAAAGAATTTTTGAACGCTGAGGACTCGAGGGCCGGAACTCAATCAGCTATAACATCGAGCTTAATCCACGCCAACGTACTTGCAGAGAACCTGGCCCGGAGAGCCATAACTTTGGCACCTCTGCGCTGCAAGCATACATTGAGACGGCCAGAGAGATGAGAGAGAAAGTGCTAGCAGGCACCCTTGTCCAGCCAAAAACTCGTTTCAACCTACAGAAGGGAAAGGATGTCAGGGTATACTTTTGTTATGCTGTAGCGCCTGATGGAAAAGAATGCGGACTTCAGAAGACGCCTTCGATGCATCCGAAATTTGAGTCCTTCACGTGGTATCCGATTCAATTTGCACACCCCGACCACGCTGCGTGGATGCGTTCTGAGATGGAAGCAAAGAAGACAGCTGCTGTAAAACGAAAAGAGGAGCAACAGCTGCGGGGAGTGCTTCCGGTGGCCGGAGGCCGGGGGCCGGGTTTGTGATAGTTGTGTTGCAATAATACAATCGCAAGTGTTTTTTGTGCATGCATTCTGCTTATGGCTTGCACAGATCTTTCAATTGGGGGAATATAAGAGACTGTATGTAGATAAACATCATTTAAAATTTAAAGATGCCATCTTGTATCTAATGATTTAAAGTTGTACGTTCTTATTATGAAATGGTAGCGCCGCAGGCAATTTTTTTTTTTTTTGGCAGTTTTTTGAATAATTTTTCATCAATAAGATGCGATCTCGATAAAATCTTTAGTGATGGAGATGGGATCTTGATAAAATCTTTAGTAATGGAGATGGGATCTTGATAAAATCTTTAGTAATGGAGATGGGATCTTGATAAAATCTTTAGTGATAGAGATCGGATCTTGATAAAATCTTTAGTGATGGAGATGGGATCTTGATGAAATCTTATTAAGTGATGAAGATGAGATCTTGATGAAATCTGTAGGGTGATGGAGATGGGATCTTAGTAAAATCTTCAATAATAAAGATGGGATCTTAATTAAATGTTTAGTGATCATCTAAGTGATGGAGATGGGATCTTGATGAAATCTTTAGTGATGGAGATGCGATCTTGATGAAATCTTTAGTGATGAAGATGGGATCTTAATGAAATCTGTAGTCATAGAGATGGAATCTTAGTGAAATCTTCAGTAATAGAGATGGGATCTTGATAAAATCTCAAGTGATGAAGATGGGATCTTCATACAGAAATTTAGTCATAGAGATGGGATCTTTGCGGAGCGCGCACTAAAAAAGCGCGCGCTGCGCGCGCGCTTTTTCCCCCCTTTTGATATATTTTCTTCCCCCGGCCTGGGCTGCGTACATGGCGTTTTGTTTAACCTTGATGTATCGGTATATATGTATGCAAAAACACATATGGAGGGGAATTGTACGTAGATTCGATCATCTGTGTAGTTTTTAAGGAAGGCGATAAAGCATACCGTCTAAGTGAAGCTGTTCTGAATTGCTCCGTTGTTTGACTATGCTACCAAGCTCAGTGGCAAGTTAAGACATGCCGCCTTACAGAATCAGGAGTAAGCCGCACCACGACTAAGTGCGCTTGATAAAGAGGAAAAACGGTTAATTTGATCTGCAGGAACCTCTTTTTGCCCGTCTTCTTTCTCTCTATTTAGCCCCTCTTATCATTCTTCAGCACCTGGTTTCTCGACTTCCTTCTACCTCCACTTGAGGATTTGGGACACAAAATACTGTCTAATATATATAGTGTGTATTGCTGTGGATACTAGCTATGGATGCTGTAGTATTCGCTTTGAAATGTTGTGGAAAGGCTCACTGTGTATGGGTCCAACGCTTGATGAGTTCAAGAGGGAGAGATGTGAACAGAAGCCGTTTGGGCCTGTGGATAAAGCTAAGTAAGCAAGTGTGTGAACAGAAGCTGTTTGGGTGTGTGGGTGAATGTTTGGGCGTGCGGGTGCATGGAGAAAGAGGGGCATAGAAAGGAAGTGTGTGCAGTAACAGAATCTGCTTAAGCCTGCAGGTAGATGAATGAAGAGAGACGGAAAGAGCGAGCGTGTTTATGAGTATGTATGAGTTTGTGAACAGAAGCCGTTTGGGCGTGCGGGCAAGACAAGGAGAACAAGTATGTGAACAGAAGCCGTTTAGGCCCGTGGATGAATGAAGAGAGATCAATTGTGTGTCATTGAAGAAAAGCCGCTTGGGCCGCTGGTTAGGCTTGTGGATGAATGAAGAAAGATCAAGTGTATGAACAGAAACATACAGAAGCCGCGTGGGCCTATGGATGAGTGAAGAGAAACAAGGAGAACGAGTGTGTGAACAGAAGCCGTTTGGGTATGTGGGTGAATGAAGCCTTAGGGAAACAAAGAGATACAAGGAGAGCGAGACTCAGTATATAAATAGAAGCCGCTTGGACATGTGGGTGAATAGGAAACAAGGAGATACAAAAAGAGCGAGTGTGTGAACAGAAGCCGCTTGGGCGTGTGGATGAATGAAGGGAGACAAGGAGATACAAGGAGAGCGAGTGTGTGAACAGAAGTTGGTTGGGCGTATGGGTGAAGAAAGAGAGACAAGAAGAACGAGTGTGTGAACAAAAGCTAGGAACAAGAGCTGTATGGGCCCGTAGATGAATGAAGAGGGATCAATTATGTATCATTGAACAAAGGCCGCTCGGGTCTATGGCTAGGCCTGTGGATGAATAAAGAGATATCAAGTGCGTAAACAGAAGCCGCTTGGGCCTGCTGATGAATTAAAAGAGACAGGGAGAGTGAGTGTGTGAAGAGAAGCCGTTTGGGCATGTGGGTGAATAAAGAGAGACAAAGAGATACAAGGAGAGCGAGTGTGTAAACAGAAGCCGGTTAGGCGTGCGGGCGAAGAAAGAGAGACAAGGAGAACAAGTGTGTGAACAGAAGCTAGGAACAGGGAACAGAAGCTAGGAACAGGAGCCGTTTAGGCCCGTGGATGAATGAAGAGGGATCAATTGTGTGTCATTGAACAAAAGCCGCTCGGGCCTATGGCTAGGTCTGTGGATGAATGAAGAGATATCAAGTGCGTGAACAGAAGCCGCTTGGGCCTGCTGATGAATTGAGAGAGACAGGGAGAGTGAGTGTGTGAAGAGAAGCCGTTTAGGCATGTGGGTGAATAAAGAGAGACAAAGAGATACAAGGAGAGCGAGTGTGTGAACAGAAACCGCTTAGGCCTCATACAGTGAATCAATGAAGAATAATGAAGAGAGACATGGAGAGCGAGTATGTAAACAGAAGCCGTTTGGGACATCACGATGGTGTGGGTGCATGAACACAGACAAGGAAAGCGAATGTGTGAACCGGTATGAATAGGCTAGGTGAACAGGAGCTGGTTAGGCGTGTGGGTGAATGAAGAGGGACAAGGACTCGGATAAGCATGTCAGCAGAAGATATTTGCATGGGCGTGTGAGTATCTGAATGAATAGAGACAGCCTGTCACTAAGAGAGAATGAGACTCAGTGTGTAAACAGAACTGCAAGCCGCTAGGGCCTGTGGGTAAATAGAAATAAATGAAGAGAGACAGAGAGAGCGAGTGTGTGAACAAAAACCGTTCGGGCGTGTGGATGTGAGAGTGTTAATGGAAGCCGTTAACTTTAGGCATGTACTAGGTGAGTGATTGAAGAGAGACAGGGAAAATGAGGGAGTAAGTGAATGAGTAAATGAGGCAGTGAGTGAGTGAATCAGTGAAGAAAGCAAGAATAACTCAGTGAGTCAGTGACTAAGTGTGTTGGTGAGTAAGTAAGTAAGCACAATCAACTACAGCAACTGATACAGTAAACGTAGCAAGCGTGTAGTTTCGGACTTGTATAACGTTGTGTTCAAACATTTTATAGACTAGCTCACAGTCTCAGTCACAGTTAGATGATTTAAAAGAGCAAGTTGATAATAGAAGGTGTATATAATGTTTAGCTACTATATATGCTACTATGCTACTACTGGAATGGCCAAAATATAAATGAAAGTAAATGAAAGAAACATTACAGCATGTATGTCTGTATGTAAAAGACTTATATATTGACTCCATAAATAAAAAATTAAAATGTAAGTAGATTTAAGCGGGGAGCACTGTGATTTTTTTTTTTATAAACAAAAATAAGTTGTTAAAAATTTATTGGTAATGTATTGCTGCGGTTACAATTTCATTTTCTCTTTCACATTTATTCACATTAACACCATGTGTTAGCGAAGTCCTTGTACGTCATTAATTTTCTTATTAGCAAATGTATCTAATAGCAGAGCTCTTCTTATTTCTTCTTCTCAACCGTCTTAAAGCCCATCCAGCCATCTCTGGCCCTCTCCGACATTTACAGATACCGCGACTACGCCTTTGCGCAGCCAACAACTGTGATTGAGGGTTTTGTCATGCACCATATATTAATATGGGAAGGGGAACCTGTTGCATGTATGTACCACGATCATGGACGCACCTCTCAGTGCTCTCACCATGCTCTCACCCTATCTCACCCCTGGGGGCCACGGCATGTCCCGTAGGGACATTACAATATATCCATGCGCATGCGGTCCCGAAAAGCACATTTTGTACGCGTTGCCGTGGCCCCCACCGGCCACTTAAAATTGCCCATGCAGGCAAGACATGCCCAAGCCCCTGATGGTTTGCAACAATCAAATTATGGCCGACATTGGCCGACCCCCTATAAATGGCCCCCCGAGGCACTCACCCAACTAGTTGGGTGTATCCCGTCTATATGGACGTCAAGTGTACGTCTTCAACCTCACACGTCTTCACACATCTTCACACGACAGCTACCGTCATCTCCCGTGCTGCAGAGACCCCTGAGTCATCCCTCACAGACCGCACAGGAGCTGTGACGAACGTGCTTCACTGGTTGTGCTCGCAATATTCCTCCCCGCTTTTTCTTTTGCGCTCTGTTGTCCAAACTTTGGAACATCTCTTTTTTTGCCGGACGCCGCGGACTTGCGGAGGATTCGGGCGTGCCAATTTCATCTTCTCGCCCGCTTCCTGTGCAACCCTTTTGCACTATGACCTTAGGATCATCCCATTCGAGACCACCGACCGGGAAGGAAAGCTTGCATGACCGGGTTGCAAACCTGCAGAAAGAAGCGCTGGTAGGTCAGAGACGGCGTCTGCATGCCAGACAACCACCGGATCTTCCCTTCGCCAGCGCTCACTTCTTGTCTCACTTGCAATCTGCCTCTTTTTGTCACCTTGATGCCTTATGTCACTTGTTTTCTCGGTGTTGTCTTCCGTGCATGTGTTGGCGTGGGTGTCATCAACGTCAAACTGTTGCTTCCACTCTCATTCTGAATCCCGCAACGTCTTACCGTGATTTTCTTTCCGTCTACATCCGCGCAACGACCCGCCACACGTCTACATCCGCCATACCACTCGTGCACCTGCGTCGTGGAACGTTGAGTGTTGCAGATAAACCAATTTTCACAAGCGCGCAAATGGTATCCGCTGGTCTTCCTCGGCTACCTAGCGGGCATTGGGATTCTGGTTTTCGGAGGGGCCTTCACGCCCTCTGCAGCGATTCTTATCATCTTGGGTACTGCTTCTGTAGCACCCTTGTGCTACTTTACACAAAGAAAGGAAACTGTGGATGCGAATATCCTGCTTTGCCTGTCCGCGTGGATGGCTGCCACTTGGATCACTTTCAGTATTGGGGATCCTTTTCATCCTGTTCTCAAAAGGGTCGGTCCGTCTGTCCACCTTCTTTTTGATCCTTCTTTTTCCTTTCAGGATGGAGGCCTCTCCATCTTTGCAGGTGACTCTAGCGGCCTCTCCATCTTTGCTTCATGTACAACCATCAGTCAAAGAGTTTTCCCTCTCGGTCCTCGCTTGAATCATTGACATTTGGATGGTCATTTCGCGAATTGTCCCCGCCTCCTTTCCGTCTCTCTCTGTCTCTCTGTCTCTGTCTGTCTTCGCAGGCTCAAGGACTCTGTGCCTACTTTTTCCCGCTTTTGTTCTCGATTCTTCACTTGAGCGAGGGCGTCTTTATGAGATTGGTGGCGGTCAACTCGACTGGGTTGGTTGGTTCATTCGTTCGTGTGCCTGGAGGAGGGAGGGGATTCTTTTTTTCAGCTAGCGAAAGAAAGACACTGGACAGTCAAGTGAAGATTCGTTGAGTGGCCCGGGGTGACTGACGACTTTAAATCTTTGGATTTATCGCGCACCTTTCTCACATGTGCTCTCGGCTCATATCTTCTACTCTGAATTTGTGGTGATGGGGTCTCCCTCTTCTGTTTGAACCCGGAATCCACTGTTGTTTTCCTTGCTTCTTTACACAATCAGGAATGCTGCGAATGAGTTTCTACTTTTTATCTCAGAGTCCATCTTGATTTTCGTCTCACCTGTGCATAAAGGAACCATGCAATTAATTTCTCCTTCAGGTTCTTCGATGTTTCATGACTCATGCCACATGTATCCCCGTCTTCTGTTGCACTCTCATCTGAACTTGATCGATTCATTCCGCTTTGTCGATGCGAAAACGTAATGAAGGAAGAAGTTGAGACAGGTGTGTGAATGAACAGTCACATTACTTTTGACAGTTCCCGCTCCTTGGCTCTTTGCATCAGTGAGTTCCTGCCTGCCTGCTTGCAGTTACGTAGTCACGGCGATTGTCACCGACTTTGGCGTGGGGGATGCGAATCACATTGTCTCTCACGTTGCGTGCCTGCCGGTTCTTCTGATCCTTAACTTTGGTCTGTCTGTCTGACTTTCTGTCCGTCCTTCTGTCTGTCTGTCTGTCCTCCCGCAAGATACGAAGACACAACATCAGAAGAAATCCCCCTCCGCAGGGACGCCCCCCCACCCCCCCACCTCTGTCTAAAGAACATGACGGTGCCGGTCCCCACGTGCAGTTTTCTTTTTTCGTTTTGTTGTCATTTTTAATTTTTGTTGGTTTTTCTTGCCTTGTTTTCTTTTCTTCTCTTTCTTGTCTTGAGTGGAAGCAGCAGAGGAGTAGCGTGTGAAACCAGTGATCACGTGAAAGTCTGTCGGGAGGTGGAGAGGCAAGGGGCGCTTGACTCTCACCTTTCGGGCCCCCTGCCCACGCTGTTTGATTGTTGGTGCTGTTCTTTTGTCTTTGTTCTTTCTTTCTTTTTGTCTGTTGTGTTCATGAAGAAAAGAAGGGAGAAGAAGAAACATATAGTCTGTCTGTCTGTCTCTCTGTCTGTCAGAAAAGGAGGGAGAAGAAGAAGAAACATATAGTCTGTCTGTCTGTCTGTCTGTCTCTCTGTCTGTCTGTCTGTCTGTCTGTCTGTCAGAAAAGGAGGGAGAAGAAGAAACATATAGTCTGTCAGAAAAGGAGGGAGAAGAAGAAGAAACATATAGTCTGTCTGTCTGTCTGTCTGTCTGTCTGTCAGAAAAGGAGGGAGAAGAAGAAGAAACATATAGTCTGCCTGCCTGTCTGTCTGTCTGTCTGTCTGTCTGTCTCTCTGCCTCTCTGTCTGTCTGTCTGTCTCTCTGCCTCTCTGTCTGTCTGTCTGTCTCTCTGTCTGTCTGTCTGTCTGTCTGTCTTTCACGAAGAAAAAGAGGGAGAAGAAGAAGAAACATATAGTCTGTCTGTCTGTCTGTGAGTCTGTCTGTCTCTCTGTCTTTCTGTCTGTGAGTCTGTCTGTCTGTCTGCCTGAAGAAAAAGAGGGAGAAAAAGAAGAAACATATAGTCTGTCTGTCTGTCTGTCTGTCTGTCTGTGTGTCTGTCTGTCTGTCCTTGTGTCTCTCTACCTGTTTGTCTCTCGGCAGTTTTTCTTGGGAGGCCCCCACTTCTGTTCCCTCTTCCTCTCACTCAATCACTTTTCTTTCAGTCCTGCACACATTCGTTCAGTCAGTCTGTCCTTTCGCGCTGTCTGCCTTTATTCCTTCCAGGAGTCCATCCGTCCTTCCATCCTTTCTATCAGCCAGTCTGTCATGAAACAAAACAGAAGAAGCCGCTTCCTCTTCGTCGCGTTGAAAATGAGAAGTTGTCATAGAAAGCGCACTAGAGACAACAAAAAGAATCAATCCCTTTCGATTCTGTCTGTGTACTCATTCATCCATGCACTCATTCATTTATTCGAAGATTGATTTATTATGAACGGACCAACGTACCTGCCTGCCTGCCTGCCTGCCTGCGTGTGTGCCCACAGGCATGCGGCGTCTCCAGACTGTGAACATTGACAACCTCTGCACGGCCATCATCGAGAAAGAAGAGGCCACCCTCGCCAAGAGGGGGTTTCTCTCCTACATCATGCATGAACTTCGAAACCCTCTCTCAGGTGCGTGCGTGCGTGCGTCAGCCAGTGAGAGAGGGGAAGCGTGTCTTGTCTCTGTCAGTGGATGCGCATGTGGGGTTCTGTTCATCCCCCTGTCGATTCTTTGTTCCATTCATTTTCTGCGAAAAATTAACAAACAACAACTGGCTGTACCCTCTGAGCTCCAAAAGATGAGGACGTCCTTCTTGTGGACCCGTCTTTGCTTCAATTTCTTTCTTTTTGTCTTTCTCTTTCTTTTTCTCTTGTCTTTCTTGGTGTTTCCTTTTCTGTCTTCCGGTCTCACAATGCAGGCTCTCTCAGCTTTTCTCCTTTTTTCTCTTTCCCTAACGCTTTCCCATCTTTCCTCTTTTCTCCTCAGGAGCGCGGCTGATTGCGGACGAAGCACTGGCAGTTCTCGAGGAGGACGCGGTGTGGCGTTACAGGTCCATCAGATCTTCAGTTCTCTCCTCTCCTTCGAGTGCACTCATGGACGGTTCTCCTTCGCCTCTCTCGGGAGGAGACGTCGTCGCTGCCTCTTCTCTCTCTCCTGGCTTGCAGGGAAATGAAGTCCCTGCCCCAACAGTGCAGGTCAAACTTTTGCCCATCGTGAAGGCTTTGAGGGACGCGATCAGTCAGATGACCCACATCTGCAATGACGTTCTCAACTTTGAAAGACTCGGCGCTGGTGGGTCAGTGGCTTAATTTTGACTGCGTGCTTTGATACAGCATGTGCGTTAGAAATATCGACCAAACAATCTTTGCACACTGCAACCCGCATTTCGCCTGTCAGCTTACGGAGGAATCAAATTGGGAGAGTGCATTTTTGTCCTCAATTTCCTTCCTGCACGCATGCATACGTGATGAATACACGCCTCCCCAAAATGTGTACGGGATCGAGCCACAAGAGAGAGTAGTCAATTGATAGTCTTGTCTCTTTAGAAAAA
Organism: Chromera velia; assembly: GCA_018398765.1. NCBI lineage: Eukaryota > Chromeraceae > Chromera > Chromera velia. Next base: position 10,192 of record JAHBMJ010000898.1, on the reverse strand, counting down.
AACAAGAAACGAAAAAATCCGGAGAGAGATTTGAAACTGAAAGGCCCTCCAGGACCTTCGTTGAATTCCGCCAAGAGTCGCTCGCGTTTTGCTTTATTTTGTGGCACTCTCATTGGTGTTGTGTAACAAAGAAAGGACTTGTACATGCCTGCTTGCCGGTCTGCCGTCCTCCCTGAATGTCATTCGACCGAAATACGCTCACAGAACGATACTCACTATCCGTCTCTCTGTCTGTCTGTCTCTGCAGGAAGATTTTCGTTCGAGTTCAGGAAGGTCGATCCTTTGGTGTGGCTCCGCAAGTGCCTGTGTCCTGAGGTTCAGGCATTTGAAGCCGCGGGGGTCGAATTCGTTCTTTCCATCAGACTTGGCTCGAGCCTGAATGACTGCCCGGCCTTTGCATCGTTGCGGAATCTATCAACTCTGCTCCGGTCCTCCAGCAGCACAGTGCATGAGGGACACGGGGGGCTGTCGGGTGGGGGGGATTTGGGAGTTTTTGCTGCAAGTGCTTTCACAAAACTTGAGTCGGGCTGTTTTTCGGGCATTTCATTAGTCATGGATGAGCTCCGTTTGCTTCAGTGTCTGACTAACCTGACAGGCAACGCGAGGAAATTCACACCCAAGGGCGGAAAGGTCAGCCAGCCAGGAAACCAGCAAACAGGGGAGCGTGTTTTGTTTGAGTGCATTAAAGGGGTTGCTTGTGATTTGGGCGGCTGGCGTGGTTTCTGATCGTATCGAATGCATCATGGCTTTGCTCATCGACTTGACTCCTTGAGGGTCTCAGAGTTCGTGGGATAGAGCAATGATCAGGGGAAGAGTAACACTCGGGAGAGTCTATAAGAAGGGCGCCGGCTTTCATCTCAGGGAGTGTGTCTCACTTTCTCCTGGTCTCTCTGTCTTCCTTCTTACTGACTTTCGATTGGTCCTTCCGCTTTTTCTGTCGCGTCTTTCATGAAGCTTCAGTCGTGTCCTCTTGCATTTCTCCCTTTGATCGTTCCAACAGATTGTTGTCTTCCCTCTGTGAGGGGAACATGGTATGCTTGCAGGTCTCTCTTGTAATTTCTTTCGAAGCCTGCTGTTCACCTCTTCGAAGCCGAAGGGGAAGTCGGAAAGGAAGCAGCAGTAGGGAAGAGGAGAGAAAAACGTCTCTGGCGGAAAACCTGGTCGGAGGATTCAGGTTGGGGGGGCCGAAAAGCCCATCCAGTGGAGGAGACAGAGACGGGGAGAAACGAAGGTCAAGATCTCCTCGTCGACGTACATCTTCTCTTGCCTCCGTTTCAGCCCCACCACCCCACAGCCCCGTCCGCACCCGTCGTGCCTCTAACACCCGTAGTGCCCCTCACACACCTCCCCCCCCTGCCTTTTCCAACGCGGCGCTGGTTCCTTCCGATGATGCCTCCTTGATTCGTGCGGTGATCACCTCACCGACTAACAGGGCCGCGACGTCACCTTCCCATGGGGTGGGCGTGTTCCTTGATCAAGGGAAGCAACTTCCTTCGACGGCTGGGAACAAAAAATGGTTCTCTTCGGATACGCATCAGGAGGCGCATGCCGAAGCGTGCATCGCAGCTTTGCTGGCATCCCGAGAGAACTTCATGCAAGCTTCAGCAGATCATCCAGCTGGTGATGTGAGAGGAGAAGAAGAGGGAATGGAGAGGATTCAGCCAGCCTCTGGAGATATGCCACCCAAGTCGTCACGCGACAAGTCTGTGCGTGAGAGAGAAGACAAAAAAAGCCCGAGCTCTTCCAGAGTGTTGGAAGGATCACGGTCTCAAAGCAAGCTTGAGGGTGTGGAGGAACTGAGTGCCCCCTCAGTCCAAATGAGTCAAAAGAGAGAAGAAGAGCTTAGACCAGCAGAGCCGTTCTACTCGGGAGGCATCACGTGGGTCCGTGTGATGATTGAAGTGAGGGACACGGGTTGTGGCCTGACAAAGGACGAAATGTCGAGGCTGTTCAAGCCGTACAGTCAAATTCGAGCCGGGCAGACACAAAAGGGGGGGGGGACCGGACTGGGTCTAGCCATTTCAAAGGGGCTCGTGGAAGGGCACCTGAGTCAGTCGAGTCGAATATATACTTTGTTTTGTTTGACGCATAATCATTCCTGAATCCGTATTGAGGAATAAAAGTGAAGGGGGTGTCTGCATGCGTGAGACATTTATCAAGGCGTTCGTTTTGTTTGCTTGGCTTGTTCTTATTTGACGAAAGGAAAGAAGAAAGGGGAAAAACGAGCAGGGGAAAAAGGGAGGGGGAAGAAAAAGAGAAAAAAGGAAGCGAGGAAGGGGGGAGAGAAAAAAGAAAAGGAAGGAAGGAACACATGAACGCATCTGTCCGTCGATGGTGTGTGAATTCATTCAGGAGGAAAATCCGTTGACAACAGGGTGAAAAGAGGAAACTCTGAATTGAAGATTTTCTTTTCATGATTATGATATTAATTAAAAATACATTTCTGCAGGTGGGGAAATCGGTGTGCAGAGCAACTCGTCTCCCGGTATTCAGACAAAGGGCTTCAACCTGAGTGGGAGCGTGTTTTCCTTCTGTTTCTGTTCCCCCCTTTTGCCCGGACTGGAAGATGACGATAGAGACGCATGGGATGACGAGGAAGAGGGGGAGCCGTCGTCTGTGCCTGTACCTGCAGGGTCGGGGGGTGAGAGGGAGAAGAGGCAGGGGGAAGGAGATGAAGTTCGGACGGGGGGAGAAGTGGAAATGGGGGCAGAGGAAGCAGTAGAGGAGAAGAGCGGGAGAGAGGGGAAGAACGAAACGGTCGAAATTTCTGCAGAGAAAAAGGTTGGCCTGACACTTCGAGAAGACGTGGCAATGCGTGTGATAGAGTCATGTGCTTCCTTGTTTCACAGTGTGAGGGTGATTTTTGGTTTCGGTCCGTTGGTTTCTTTGTTCGAAACATGCACACGCATTCTTGCACGCCCAGAAGAACAGAATGAAAAGAAAGAAGGAACAGAAATTTCCTCGGTCATCTTTTCGAAATATGTTCCTTGGTCAGATTTATCAACAGACAGATGTGTGTGTAAACCTCTTTTTCTTCATCGCCTTTCTTTTTTTATCGGAACCGCTCAATTGTGAACATGCCAGCGGCGGCCAGTTGAGTCTGGCTGAAGAACCGAGAATGAATGAAAAATCTGTATGAAAAAACGGAAAAGGACTGCGTCGTCATTTAGAGACTCCAGAACTTCTTTCTGTGTGCTGGTTTGTGTTTCATCTCTTTCTTTCTCGCCCTGCGTTCCCCTCTCCTTCTCCCTTCAGGTGCAGCCAGAAGAAGGAAACCACGGTGGTTCTTCTGCAGGCTCTCTCCAGCACGAAGCAGACGTACTGAGTCAGTCAGCTTCTAGAGAAAGAAAGAAAGAAAGAAAAGAAAAGAGAAGAAAAGAAAAGAAAAAAGAGAAGAGAAGAAAAGAGAAAAGAAGAAAAGAGAAGAAAAGAAAAGAGAAGAAAAGAAAAGAGAAGAAAAGAAAAGAGAAGAAAAGAAAAGAAAAGAGAAGAGAAGAGAAGAAAAGAAAAGAGAAGAAAAGAAAAGAGAAGAAAAGAAAAAAAAGAAAGAAAGAAAGAAAGAAGAAAAATTGAATGAAGGAAGGAACGAACGAACGAACGAAAGAAAGAAAGAAAGAAACAAAGAAAGAAAGAAAGAAAGAAAGAAGAAAAAATGAGTGGACGAACGAAGGAAAGAAAGAGAGAGAGGCTGCATTCGGCATTGGGAGCTGGGCCCTTGGTACGAAATGTGGTCTTCCTTTTTCCTCTCTCTCATTCTGCATGCACCTCCCCCTCCGTCTGTGCGTGTGTGTTTGGGGGGACTTTCTTTCCTTTTTTGCGCTCTTTTTGTTTGTGTGAAGAGGGAGGGAGGAGGAACAGTTCCCCCCCTCCTGCTTTTCCTCAAGGGCGTGACATGGATCGGTCTCACCTCCCTTTCACGAAGACATGCGAATACCGACAGTCACCTTCCTGACACAAGCCACTGAGATTTATCACATTTATCACATGATCATCACCGGAGTGAGGCTTAAAGAGAAACACCAACAGACAAAGAGGTTGAATGCATGAGTGTGACTGCAGTAGTGGACGACGACAAGATGTGTCGTTGGGGCACCTCCCTCTGTCTGTCCAGGTTGGGTTACTCCCATGTCGAAGTTGCGGACGGGGACGAGGCTGTGAAGATGTTTGAGGAGGGAAAGAGGTTCAACCTCATCCTCATCGATCGGTAGGTTGGTCGGCTCTCTCTCTCTCTCTCTCCCTCTCTCTCTCTCTCCCTCTCTCTCTCTCTCCTTCTCTCTCTCTTTTTCTCTCTTTCTCTCTCTCTCTCTCTCTCTCTCTCTGTGTGTGTGTGTGTGTGTGTCTGTGTGTGTGTGTGTGTGTGTGTGTGTGTTGGTGCGTTTTTTGAGTTGATTACCGTATTGAAGGTCAGTAATGGTCTAACTTGAGCAGCAGTGGAGCAGACGACCCCCCTCTCATCGACTCACCGGGCCGCCCTCCGTACGCAGCTGCATCCATCCATTCAGATCCGGGAGGGAGGGAGGGAGGGAGGGAGGACATGCAGAGAAGTAGAAGTTGATGTCACTTGCGTGCGAGCGCTCCCTTTCTACTTCTTTTTGACGCAAGGATAGCCGGCAGACGTCCTGGCTCTACCTCTCTGCATTGATCCAACCCTGCCTGCCCGCCTGTTGACTGACTGCCGCAGAAACATGGAGAGAATGGACGGCCCCGATGCCGTGAAAGAAATTCTTCGGGGCCTTCGGGAGAAAAAGCCGAAAATTGTTGGCTGCACTGGTCCGTCAACAGGCAGCCATGCAGCTACTGCAGAGCTGAGTGGTGTGCAGAGCTGAGTTATTTCTGACGTGAAGAACCGTGGCATCAAAGGATTTGTCATCAATTAGGAAGAACAATCGTACAGGGAGAAGAATAAAAAAATCTACTTACTCACCCTTTTTGTCCGTCTGGTTTCCCTCCCCGTCCTTTCATCCCATCATTCCATGCCGACACTCAACTAAAGTAGAGAGAAAGAAACAGCGTGCACCCATTCAAACACGCTACCGTCCGCTTGAGTGTGTTTCCACAGTGTTCCTTCCGTTATGCTATGCTTACATATGAGATGAGTTTAGAAGACAATGACAGACTTTCCGCTTTGCGTCCCCAAAGGCCGGATTTTGCACTGATTCTGCAACTGAATGTCAGCGATCGTTCGAACGATGGTGGATGGATGTTTCCGCATGTGCAGGTGAAACGAGTGCAGAGGGCGAGCAGCTCTTTATAGAGGCAGGCGCCGATTTGGTCATTCACAAACCGGTATCGAGTGCGAAGCTGGCGGCTCTGTTCAAAGACTTTCAGCTGTCTCCGATACGTCGCATGAGAGGAGGGGACTAGCGGGGAACATTTTGATATCTTCATGTGAATACTTTATCTCGGACAGGTCGGTCTACGTGCACACGGTCTGTCGTACGAGAGCAGTAAGCTCCTGTAAGTGCGCGGCACAGACTAAGTGACCGTGTGCAAATGGGGGGCCGGATTTGGGAGTGGGGGAGTGTGAAAGGAAAGTTCGAGAGATGATCGCCCTTATATCGTCGTTCCAGCCTTTGGCGGGTATGGGGGCGGTAGAGAAATGTATAGGCAAATTGGCATGATTTCGTGTTAATTGTCTTGTGTGATTGAATCAATGCGCTAGGTTAATGAACCAACATTGCATGTCATGCCCCGTGGTTGGCCAGAGCCTAGGTGGTGGCTCACCGGCTTTAACCGCCTCAATTCATTCAATTCACAGGAACGGATTTTCATCGTCATTTTGAAACGCCTGGACTTCTTAATTGTGGGTTTCCTCAAGAGTCTCTCGCGGGGTAGCTGGGTCGGAGAGCTGCTTCCTGATTGATTGTCGACAGAAAGGCTAGCAAAAGGGAGCATCTGGGGCCTAAATCAGTAAAGCAAGTCACGGTGCGTACAAAACTTGGTTTCTTCAGTTATGGTATTTTTCTGTAGCACAGTAATTCTTCATGAGTTTTTTCACCATGCATGCACAATTTAATTTATGAAAATCAAATCAATTTAGTCGTATAGTTTTTTTTTTTTGATTGATTGATTGATTGATAAGCGTTATAGCTTCATCTAGAGCTTCATGTTAGCGGTGAAACAAACATTGGCTGCAAGTGATAACTTTAATACCTTGATAAGTGGTTTTAATACTGACCATTTCGAAAAGTACACTTGATTTTTTTTTTTAGTACTTAGACTTTTTTTTAGTACTTACCATTTTTGACAACCGGACATTTCTTCTAATTAAGAAAAAAAAAGGTATTGAAAGCCTGCTTTGTATATAAATTTTTAGTTTCACACTCTTGGTCACTCCATATATTTTTCGAAATCCACCTACCAGACTCTTTTAAAATTAATGGTAAGCTGACTTTTCAAAAAGATGAGTCAAAATGTCCGGTTACTCCAGTATAGCGGTATAACTAGACTTTTTCACCGGACATTCCACTGCATAGACATTCTTTAGGGTATAAGTACTTGCATTCATATCAAAGCTAGAATGATAACTAAAACTAGCTGTAGTGATATAATAGTGTCAAGGTCCTATTATATTTTTAAACAACTTTGACATATCAACATATATCAACTGTAACACACTAGGTAACAGATTAATTGTACATAAGCCATCATATATATTAAACAGTGGTACTAGCAGTGACATAGTAGAGCCATGTGGGTCTGTCGCCGCCACTGCGAGCGACGCCGCCATCGGCCCGCGCCACCGCGCCGGCGTGCATGCGTTTCCATGCATTGTATTTCTGCATGCACATTGTATTTCTGCATGCATTTTATTTCAATTTTATCTTGGCGGTGATTGAGATCGATAAATCGACATCAGGAGGTTTCAGTTCAGACCTTTATACTGACAGACTTTCTATACATGAGTATGTTGTCCAAGCTAAGGTGCTCTGTGATCCTGAGCTCGATGATGGCATAGCTAGTATACGTCCGTATGACCTATACTTTGCTTATCTGCGGTCAATAGCCTCATTTGCTGTTTTGATCTGTTGTCATGTCCAAAGAGAAAATTCAGTGGTCATCTGACCATCCTCCGGCCCGTTCGGAATTCTCTACCCCTCAGAAATATAGAGAAGCTGTCTCCATCTGGGCGGGCAGTACTGCATCTATCAAAGGTCTCCAACTCCTCGGAGATTCTTTAATGATCATGTGCCTTGAGTCTGACGAATCGATCCTTTCCCTTGTCCAATCGATTCAGAGTGAAAGCGGTTATGCTGTCCCCCAGAAGGGGGCTGACACAGACGCCGAGTATGAGAAGAAGCTTCGAGATTGGGCGAAGACGACGTACGCAGAGCCGATCAAGAACCTAGATCTGCAGGTGGATGAAGACTCCATGATCCATCTTCTCTTTTGCTTCCTCTTCTTCATGTTTCGTTTCCTCTCCATCGCGTCTCTGTCTCTTCGAGAGTCATTAGAGTGTTTCTCGCTTGTGTACGCAGAGATGAAGAAACTTGGGGTGGATATTGGAGATAGGTTGGCAGGGATTCTGTTTTGGCGCTGTGTCCCAGAAGAAGTGAAGAGAATCGCCCCTCTACGGGGCAACCAAGCAGTAGCAGAACAAGGCAACCGTTCAGCACCCATCAAATCCTCACTCATCCGTCAGAAGTCCTTCTTTTCCGAGTTGTATTCTAGGACAGACATGGAGAGCCAAGGCATCAATAGGAAAAAATGGGTTCCTTCCGTCCTCCGAGGGGTCTTGAAGGTGTCAGATGGGAAGCAGAGCAAGGAATTCAAAGTTGAATCTGTGATTCCACTTGCCGTCTCCAACTCAAGATTCAAAGAAAAGGGAGGGGAGGCACACTTCTTCAAGATGCCCTCGCAGAGTCAGTGTGTGCCCTTGAATCCCTCGCAGAAGAACACTATTTCCCTGATATTTCTGAAGAGACAGTGGCTCAACTGAGGGGAGTGATGGGGAAGTATGAGAGGTGGGCGAAGAAGAAAGGTGACAAGAAAGGAAAGGAAAATAGGCAGAGAGGGCAGGAAAGATCATCCTCCAGCAGTGGGGGGGGGGGTAGAGACAGAACACCCCCCCGCCACCCCCAGTAGACAAAATGGCATATGCCCTCGCGCAGGCCTTCCTGCAGAAAGTAGAAAAAGAACTGCAGAGGGGGGCGTACAACAGAGACAGACAGCAGGCATCACAGGGTCCGCGTAGAGAGAGAGCCAAATTGGCTACGGAGAATGAAGGTGAGAACAGCCAGCCCGGTCAAGAGGAAAGTCTTGAAGACTTTATCCGCAGATTCACAGGAGCAATCGTGACAGATTACGAGAATGGAGAGGGAGTTAACGGGAGTTATGAGTACGCCCGTATGGTTTCTGACTCGTCTCCTGCACTAACCGTCTGTCGTCCTGTCCCAAAGTCAGTCGTCCCCCTCTATATGGACACGGAGTGTACCTTCACTCTGCTTCCCTTGTCGGTGGTGTTGCCGTACATCATCAAACGATGGCCTTATATCTCTCGATACTCAGAGGCATTTGGTAAGCGAGAGGGGGGGGGGACAGTCACGACTGAGAGAGCTCTAGTTCTGTTGGAAGTTCCTCTCTTCAGCGGGGGGACAGTAGTTGTGCCCATTGTGGGAAATTTGACTGACCATCCAGGAGTGACAGATGTTCTTTCTTCAACTCCCCATGTCGATCGTTTCTCGGGGAGAGCTGCTCTCCCGACCACCACCGGGGAGGTGATGTGGGTCCGCCTCACGCAGTCCCCCCAGAATGCTGCGTGGAGGTACTCCACCGTTCTCATCACAAAGGGGGTGAGTAGGGTGTAAATGGTGTCTCTGGGTGCAGATGGTCATGTCCTCCGTGTGATTACTTCTGTTCTCTCTCTCGACGGGTGTTGGGGGAAATGGGGGCAGGTACATACACTTGAGGGCGCATCAAATGCATACCATACATCGATACATTCCTTTTCTTTATTTACTTTCCCTTCTTCTTTCTTCTTTGTTGTCAGGTCTCCTCTCCGCGCAGCGAGCGCGTCCGAATGAACAGAGTGCAGGGTGCCGCTGATGAGCTCTCTCCACTCGGTCCGTTTGTGCGTGATGCAACTCTCGTTCCTCCTTCTATTCGTTTTTCAATCCTTTTTCAGCATTTCTGTCATGGGCATGCCGGTGTGAAGAGATTGGTCAACACTTGGAAAGAGCAACAGAATACTTCTTTTCTTTCTGTTCCAACGTCTCGATTGAATGCTTCCCTCCCTTGGTATGGTTCCTGTCAGCGGGTTCACGCGGTCAACCATAAATGGAGGACCAGGGACGCCGACTCCCCCCCGAGGCCCCGCTCGTTCCTTGATGAGGTCTGGGGGGATCTTTGCTTTTTGTCCGAACTCGATCCTGCATTCGAACTCTTTTCTTTTTCGTCTTGGGTTTGTTTTTCTCAGATTGATGCCCACACAAGTCTCGTGCTTTGTCGTGTGGTGGGTTCAAAGGGAGGGGAAGATCTTGTTCCGCATACGAATGAATGGATCTATCAGTATGGGGCACCGAAACGTTTCAGGTGCAATGGGGAGAAAGGACTGACCAAAAGACCTGTGCGTAAAGTTCTCGATGCCGCAGGTACAGTTGTGGACCCTTTTGCTCCTGATTCTTCTCGGGGTCCCTGTGAAAGATGGCACAGAACGTTAAGGGAAGGAATTCAGTCGCTGATTGCAACATTTAGTTTTCCACTGAAATGGCTTTGTTTTCTTCCTCTGTGTGTTGAGTATGCATACAATCGAACAGCCACGTCTCGGGGGTCCTCTCCCATCTTTGCTGTCACTGGTGAGATTCCTGATGCATCCTTCATGCCGGGGGACCCAATCGTTTGGGGGGGGGAAAGAAAGAATAAGACAGCACGTCCCCGAGGCTCGTTTGGTGTTTTTGCCTACGGACTCACCCAGTCAGAGTGTATGGTTTTTGAGTGGTGCACTGTCCGATTCCGCTGGGTGAAAGCATTGGTTGTTTCTTGGAAGGACGTTGAGCATGCCAATCTAGGAGTCTTTCAACTTTCCGGTTTGTTTTCTTTCATCATGTATCGTCACATTCCTTCTTCCTCCAATTCTTCTTCCACTTCTTCTTCGCATTCACGCATTCATCTTCCTCCCTCTGATCTTTCATCCGACGAGCAGAGAGAGGAAGGGGGGGATGGGCAAGTGAATGAAGGAGAAGAGGATGGGGGG
>JAHBMJ010000897.1:100539-119155 GCA_018398765.1 Chromera velia | reverse complement strand
GAGAGAGAGAGAGAGAGAGAGAGAGAGAGGGAGGGAGGGGGGGAGGGAGGGAGGGAGGGAGAGAGAGAATTGTCGTGTGTGTGCATGTGCGTGTCTTCAGGCTCTCGGGTGCTCTCTTCGAATTTCAATCCCACAATCGCCTGGCTGTGCGGGTGCCAAATCGTGTCGCTGAATCATCAGGTGATCACGTTGGCCTCTATCCTGTCGGAAGGACGGTCGGTAAGTGTGCGGGTTGTGTGCTTTCCCTCTCTCGCCGTCTCTCCCTCTGCTCTTCCTTCCGAATTCCGTTTTTTTCCTTTTTGTGTTCTCTCGCTCCTTTTCATTTCGATTAGCGTTCTCTGGTGCAGGTGTTTCGCTCTCTCTCTCGCTCTCTCCCTCTCTCTCTCTCTCTCTCTCTCTCTCTCTCTGTGCACGCACACACACACACACACACACAGACCGTCGCTCTGTTTTTTGTGTGAATCCACGGTCCATTTCCACTTTGATCCGTGAACAGACAATCACTTCTATAGGGCGCCCTCTTGGTTTCGCTGATGTTTCTTTCGTCTTATCCTTTCTTCCTTTTCTTCCCTCCTTCCTTCCCCCCCCCCCCCCCTTCTCTCTTTTTCTCTGCCTCTCTCTCTCTCTCTCTCTCTCTCTTCGCTCTTTCGCTCTCTTTCGCTCTCTGATGCTTCCATTCAGATTTCTGGAAAACGGAGGCAGCGCGTGTGGGTATGTCCTGAAGCCTCCACTCCTTCGGGAAGCAGGGGGCCAGAAAGTGATGGACTTCTTCAAAGAAGAGACGGCGGTGGCTGAGCGGGCGTGCACACCCGCCACCGTGACAGTTGAGGTCGGTTCTTGCTCCCTCGCTTGGCATATGTAAGAGTTGGAGCTGTGTGGTCGCAGCGGGGGCCAGTTGGCCTCGACCCTAGCCCCGACCATCTTTTGGAATCTGTCCGTGGATAACATAGAAGAGTCTGGCTGGCTCTCTCTTTATATACGTGAAAAGAATCAAAAACGGAGTGGCGTATTTTCTGTTCCACTGTGTGTCTGCCTGCCTGCCTGCCTGCCTGCCTGCCTCCCTCCCTCCCTCCCTCCCTCCCTGTCTTTCTTTCTTTCTTTCTTTCTTTCTTTCTTTTGGCTGGCTGACTGGCTGGCTGGCTGCCAAAAAGAAAAGGAGTTGCATTGGCTGTATGCATCTTTTGTCCACCTGTCGGTCTGTCGGTGCCTGTGTTGGTTTATCTGTCGATCAGCCTGTCTCTCTCTGTCTTTCTGTCTGCAACACGGCTCACTCACTGTCTCTCCACTTCCCCCTCCCCCCCTCTCTGTGTACATACGTGTTTATGTGTGTCTCCGCTTCTGCAGGTTTGCTCTGCCACCCAGCTGCCGAAGCCCTCCCTCCAGCACAGAGGAGACCTCATCGACCCCTACGTCGTCGTCAGAGTCGACGGAGCACCCCAGGACTCACAAAAATTCGAGACCGTGCCGTGCGCAGACAACGGGTTCAACCCAGAGTGGAAGGATCAAGCTTTTAGGTTGGTTGGTTCTCCGCTGATGGGACAGCTGGTACTGGATGGAAAGGTCGAAAAGATGGAGGAATCGTCGAGATTTCCTATTTGTGATGTGTTTAGTGGACAAAAAGAAAATCATTTGAGTGTTTTGGGCTGGGGTGACACCGAAGGGGATATTTAGGCAACTCTCTTTTCTGGATTCTTTCTTGTTTTGTTGGCGGTGAGTTCCCAATTCGAATAAACCTTTGCTTCGATCCTTTCTTTCTGTCTTCTTCTCTACCCGTATCTGCCAGAATGTTTTCTTCCCTTTCTTTTTTTCTTTCTCCACGTTTTTCTCTTGCATGTGATCGTCCTTTTCTTTTGAATCGTCTTCATTATTCCTTCTTTCCCTCCTTTGCGCCTTTCTTTGTTTCTTTCTTTCTTTTTTTCCTTGTTTCGTTCTTTCTTTCTTCCCCTCCTTCCGTCCTCTCCCTCTCTCCCTCTCTCTCTGCCTCTCTCCCTTCTGCTCTCCCTTCCTCTCTCCGTCTCTATCTTCCTTTCTCTTTGTCTCTCTGTCTCTGTCTCTCTCTCTCTCTCTTTTTTTCTGTTTCTCCTTCTCTATACATATTTGTGTGTGAGAGAGAGAGAGTGAGTGAGTGAGTGGGTGAGTGCAGATTCGACATCAGCGTTCCCTCAGTAGCGCTGCTGTCCTTTGAAGTGAGGGATTCGGTCAGCCGGCTTTTGTGGAGCAAACAGACATGCAACAACCGATTTTTTCCACACTTCCTCCGTCCAAAATGCCTCACACGCTCTTTCTTGTTCTGCCTAGACCAACAGTCCTTCGGAGGAGTGCAGGCCCGCCTGTGTTTGCGTTAGTGAAAAGGAGCAGTCAATAGATCAGTCAGTCAGTCTGTCTGTCTGTCAGGCATCTTTGGTGTACCCTGTTTCTGCCAGCAGTGTTTGCCCCGTGTTCTGGCTGTCTATGCAAAAACGCGGCTTCTTCCTCTTCCGCCGATTCATTGTTTGGTCACTGAAAATTGGTGTGCGTCTTTCTTTTTCCTTTCCCGTGCAGGACCGGGTTCGCACTTCTTTTGTTGCTGCCGCGTCGTTTCCAGTATCGACTATTCGCCCTGGAATTCGGTCCGCCTCTTTTCTTTCTTGTGGTCTACTTTTTCCCTTCACCCTTCTCTCGTATGGCTGTCTCCTTTGGGTTCATCTCTTGTTGCGCTTTCTCGTGTTTCGTTTCGTCCGTGCCCTGTTGGTCTCCTTTGCATTGACCCCTGAGCAGAAGCAACCCGTGTACCCGCACACTCTGTGATCCTTTCTCTCAGAGAAACAAAAGCTCTCTCCCTCTCGCTCCCCTTCTCGGCCTCTCTCTCTCTCTCTCTCTCTCTGTGTGTGTGTGTGTGTGTGTGTGTGTGTGTGTGTCTGTGTGTGTGTGTCAGAGAGAGAGAGAGAGAGAGTAATTGGGATCTTGAGAAAGAAATCCAATGAAGAAGTAATTTGGGTCTTTTGGAGCCATGCTCTTTTGCGACCGTTTGGCATCCTGCGCAGTCAGTGATCTTCCTGTATGAAATGATGAGATGACCTTCCTCTTCTTCTTCTCTGTGTACATCTCCCTACAGGTCTGTACAGCTGTTTGATGACAGTTTTCGCCCCGTCCCCTGGGCAGCACTCCACATTCGCGTCGGCATTCAACAGTACAAAGCACAAGAGCAGCAGAGAGACTCAGCTGGGGCTTCTGGTGGTGCTGGGACGGGTGCGAGAGACTCCGCAGACAGGGGACGGCAAAGGGACGGGAGGAGAGGGAGATTGGGGAGGCGACGACGTGAGTGAAAATAACTGACAAACACAAATGATTTGCGTTTTAAATGATTAAACATCTAACTTAATTTTTGCAATTTGAAAAGTTTAGTAGTACATCATTATTTTTTGTAACATGCACTATTGAAGAGTACTTAGAGTAGTAATAAATAAATATAGACATTTCATTAAGTCAAACAGTTGATGTAATAGTGTGGTGAGGCATCGATCATGCACCATACACGGATATACACATTTTATTAGTTAGTGATGATTGAGGGGTTTGTTTAGCTAGTTACTGCATAGACTGTGTACACTTATAAATGCTAGTTAATGGTGGTCAAGAATTAGAAAATTCTAGTTTTTATTTTTACTATATATTGTACGTATTATATGATGCTTAATTCTGTTTCTTTTGTGAATCGATTTGATCGGCCGTACCCCAAATGTGGATGAGTTGACAGTTCTTCACTTCAAGTGTTGAAGTATCAGAGACTTATGACAGGGAGCTTGTTCCGCTCGCATCAGTGAAAATCTATTGAGAGACCCTCTCTTTGTCTTGAAATAAACTAAAAGAATTTGTTGAAATGACTGTCTGCATGAGTGAAAAGGAGTTGACGAAAGTAAACGAAGGAACTGTATGAAGGTAAGCCGATATACCTAGCGATATACTGATCAAGCTGCACCTCCAAAAATTCTTGTGCTTTGAGCATGCTTTAGGATATCAATCGATCTCCGTGGTGTGTTCACAGGTCTGACTGGATATTGAGTCTCGGTGCGAACCGAGTGGGAGATAGGTATGCAAGGGGTGCTTATATACCATCCCTGACCCCGCTCATTCGTCGACCTGCTTTGACATGCTTTTATCCTCCTTCATCCTTTTCATGATCATGAACGTTTTCTCATTCAGAAACGAAAAAAAGAATGGACAATGAAGAACAGTTATTCAACAATGAAATAATTGACAAGACTAGTTATAATTTAAAATTATTTAAAATATTTAAAACTAACATAAACGACGTCGACATGACATACATACAGTATAAAAATAAAAATCATTATTATCAAAAAGAAAAGAAAGAAACACAATACGTACAAAAACTAAAGCTTAGAATGCATGTTAAATTAAATTAATGGGATAGATGTCAGAGTATGTGGTGTCACCTCGGGGGGCAGCTCAGCTTTGCTGAGATCAGCCGAGAGGCCCTAATATCGCGCGATCACTCTATTTTTTAGGGGGGAGATCGATGTCACCGCGAGGTTAATTCGTGCATTTTTTTGTGTGCAACGCGACGAAAAAAGTGCCAGCTTGCATGGAGCAGTGGACATTTCGCCTCGGAGGGCAACTCAGCCCGGCCCGCGGGCCCTAGCTGAGACTGCGCGCACTTACATAAAAATGCACGGTCGAGCCACGCGGGATCGCGTTAGCACACTGTTATTCATCCGTCTTCACAATTCTCTGTAAGCGTGCTCATTCATCACGGACTGCAGGCCCCGGTGAGATACTTTCGAACTGAGGAATCTGCCTGACGGCCGCCTGACTGTTTATCGCAGGCTGCCTGGTTTCTCCTCAGCTGTCTTGTACACCAGAAGTCATCGTGATTGCCGGTGGGGGTGACAAGACCTTCAATTTTCTCCTACGCAAGCCTGTCGGGCGTGTAGACGGACATCCAGAAGTGAATTGACACACAAAAAAGAAAATGGCAACAACGGGCGGCGGCAGTTTCCAGCCGAATGTTGTCTTTCTTGTATGGCTGTGCCACTTTTACATCTGGTGAGCCCCCTTTTCCGCTTTTCTCTCTGCTTGTGACAAAGTGTTTTGTGGCTCGAATGAGGGCGTGTGTCGGGTTCGTTTTGTTTTCCCTCACTTTGTGCTCACAAAAGGCACGCAGCTCGGTTTCGTGTATCTCGTCAATGTTGAAGCACAGTAGAACCCCCCCGTTGCCCTCCGTAGACCAGTCGTGCTGTCTTTCTTGGTCTCAGCTGATCAAGTCCCAGGAATTTGCGTCGCGTAGTTCAAGCACTGAGCCGGCATTGTTGTTGCTCACAGCCCGCTCCCCACCCTCACCCCCCTCTCGCTCTTTCTTCCCTTTTTATCCCTCTCTCTCTATTTCTGTCTTCTACCTGTATCTGTCTGTCTATCTATTTATCTATCTACCTCTATCTATTTATCTATCTATTCATCTCTATCCCTATCTCTCTATTTTTCTATCTTGTGTTGCGCTTTTCGATTTCCTTTTCGGATCCTTCCTTTTTCTTGGTACCGTGTCTATGTCTGTCTGCATGCCTAAGAAGGAATTGCTGAAGGAAGAGACGAAGACAGAATGCAGAGTCTGGGTTTTCATGTGCCTGTCTCCACGTTTGTCTGTCTCCGTGTCTATTTATCTATCTATCTATCTATCTGTCTTACATCTATCTGTCCCCTTCCACTGCGCGCCAAAGGAAAGAGGCCAGGGTCAGCGCCAAAGGAAGAACTAGAAAGACAACAAAAAAGAAAAAAAGAAAAATTTGAAGAATTGCAGAACAGAACGAATCAATCTGTCTCTTCTCTGTTCGTCCGTCCGTCTGTCTGTCTGGCAAGGGATGCTTAGCTCTGCACTTTTCGGGTGTTGTCTGAGTGGCTGTTTTGTTCCTTTGTCTTTGCTTCTTCCTTTCTTTCGTCGGTTGAGGAGGAGGAGAAAGAAATAAACATATGCGCTGTCTGTCTTTCCTTATTTTTGTCTGCCTGCCTGTCTGTGTCCCCTCTGATCGGTATGTTCTGTGTTTTTCTGTGCGTGTGTGCCTGCCTACTTGCCTGCCTGCCTGCCTGCCTGCCTTTCTCTCTCTGCCTATCTGTCTCTGCCCATCTTCGTGTCTGCCTGTCTGCCTGCGTGCCTGCCTGTCTGCCTGCCTGCCTGTCTGAAGCCCATGCATGGTCTGTACCGGGGAGCTGTCACACTTTTGCCTTTTTTTCCATCCAAGCATACACACTCACTCACACACACACACACACACACACACACACACACACACACACTCACTCACTCACTCACTCACTCACTCCCTCAGTCAGTAACTCACACACACTCACTCACTCATACACTCACTCAATCACGCACCCTCTCTCTCTCTCTCTCTCACACACACACACACACAGAGAGAGAGAGAGAGAGAGAGAGAGAAAGCAAGAAAGAAAGAAAAAAAAACAAAAGAAAAGGAAAGGAAAGAAAAGGAAAGAAAAAGAACCACAGAAGAGAAAGGAAGAACAATATGGTCTCTCTCGCTCTTTGTCTGTCTGTTGGTCTGTCGGTCTGTATCTATATCTATCTGTCCATCTGCCTGCCGGTGATCAGAAGAGGAGCGCGAAAAGAAAGAAACATATGGTCTGTCGGTACGAAGTATTACACCCTAATTGGGCGTGTGTCTAGCTATCTGCAAAAAAGAAGAGGGAAGAACCCAAAACCTGTCTGTTTGAGTGGCCGCCTGGTACACTTTCTGCCTTGCTCTATGTAGGGGAAAAGGGACGAGAGAGGCCCCCCCCCACAATTTTGAGTAAGCAAGGGGTGGCTTCTAGTTCGTTTTGGGGGGGGGGGCATCCGCCCAGTCTGGTTGTCGTTGTTTCGACTTTCCTTTGCTGTTTGCTTGTCTGTGAAAGAAAGCAAACAGAAATCAAAATTAATGCAGATACGTCTGTGCTATGCCCTCTTTCCTCTGTGACTGTCTCTCACTTGTTCGCTTGTCTGTCTCCCTCTTTTCTTTGCAGGGCTGCGATTTCGGCTTTCCTTGCGGTGATCAACCTGATCACTACTCTCCTGCTACCTCCTTGGTTCCTCTTTCCGGCTGTGGTCCGTCCATACGTCTCTCTCTCTCTCTCTCTCTCTCTCTCTCTCTGTGTGTGTGTGTGTGTGTGTGTGTGTGTGTGTGGACTTGCATTTCCGCGAATTGCTTTTGGTGCATGCATGCAATTCTTGTGCGCAGGGTTGGGGTTTTGCCGTGGCTATTCACGCCGGGATCACTCACGTGCTTGTAGGGCAAGACCACTTTACTCGAGGTTGGGAGTCTCTGGTGGTCGCGTATATTCCCGAATGGGCCCAGAAGTTCGGGAAGAAGGCCTTCGAGGATCTCAGTGCCAAGCTGCAGGAGAGGACCAGCGGGGGGGGAGGGGCGAGGAGCACAGAGTAAACGAGACAGCTAGGTTGAAATCAGAGTAGAAGCGAATGGACGCGAAGCATTGATCCGAGGTGTGGCAGAATGTTCAAAACGTAAAGCAAAGAAGTTCACTTGTGACAAACGAGACTGATGGTGTGGACCACGATGGAACTTTGAAGTGATTCATTGGTGTCTTTGGTACTAAATTGGTAGAACTATGCGTAGTGTGTGACACAGAATGCTGTGACATTGCTGTCCGACCTAGACTTGTCTAGTAGAGCTAGTTACTTTAGAGTAGTCGTTCTTTACGAATTCGCCTCTGCAGAAAAGTGTAGAGAACAGTGAAGACAGAGATATATAAGACTCATAATAAGAGAAAACACATGCATGTTTTATGACATTAGAGTTTTATACAATGTTGTATGTGTGCCTAGGTGTATCATACCGTGTATGTGTGTTTTTACTACAGCATGTGCTCTCAACACATCATCATTGAATCCTGACATCGATCATCATACGTTATCGCCATTGATCGGTCTATAATAGCTAGCTAGGCGTCTACTACGCCGTCTAGCGTTCGGCGGCAACGCATGAGACAGTTTGGGTTATTACAACAGCACATGAACAACATTTGTAAGCTTCTTTTGTTTTAATTCTTATAATGTGTTTGAAAAAAAAAAAATGAAAATTATGTCCTATATACTAGGTGTTACACTGTGCTGTTAGGAGTAACCAACTTAGTTTGGTTACCTAGGCAGCCGTTAGGCCGCTTGGTAACCATTTTTATGGTTATGGTAATCATGCAGAGTTACATTGATTACCGTTGTTTTGGTAACCAAAACAGTGGTAAACGTTCTTTTAAGCTAGACAAACTTGTGAGTAAATCAAGTACCAAAGATAGATTTATTGTAAAGTTCTCTTATATCCACAAATTAAATATATGTAAGTCAAAGTCAAGTTTTTGATATTATAGAAACAACTTAGACAAGATAAGTTTAAAAATGATCCTTTTTATATTGTACACAGTTTTTAAAGATACGTTAATTTCACCTATATTAGATCCCGATTCAACATATTTACGGCCAGATTCAGGCAGATTACCGTGGTAGCGGTAGTCCCGTCAGACCCCCCCAGTTACCAAATTTCAGTTACCAATTTGATGCATAATTGATGGTAACCAAAAGCTCTCTCAAAAGGGCCGGTAGTTACTTCTAACAGCAGAGTGTACTAGGTGTTATATTGCATAACTGTGGCCCTAACAAAGTGGTAAAAACATCTTATAGGCATCAACGTAAAAAGAACTTTTTGTATACAATTCTAGGTGTGATCTGTAAAGTTTTAAAGTGAAATAAAGTTTAAAGTCTGGTTTGAGTCTGTAGACTGAATACTACTACTACTACTAGACTCTAAAATATAACTTTTGAAACGCACTTTAAAAGTTTTTTGTCATACATTAAAAAATGTTTTAAAAGGCTAAACAATCTTAAACAACACATCAATGTGTTTAAGCTTTTTATTTTTAAAGTTTTAAAACCAAAGAAGTTTTAAAGCATAAAGTATGTAGTCAGACTTTATTATAAAAATAACTTTACAGATCATACCTAGATACAATTTATATTAAAATTTTAAGTCAAAAACAAGACTATAGAGACAATAGTTACACCACTAGCATAGAACTTGAAGGTAGAACGGGTAAAGCAGGAAGACACCTATATAATGCTAGCTATATTGCTAAACTACATAGCTCAGCCTACTAGTAGACTATCAGAACTAACCTAGGAACTAACTAGTGAACTATTAAATCAACTAATCAATCAGGAAAGCCCTAGGGCGGAACATATCAATCAATCAATCAAATCAAAATCAATCAATGAATTATCTAGATGAATTATATAATTAAACAATCAATTACGATCAATCTAAGTCAATTAATGCTAAACCAATATCATAGTACCTACCATAGTATAAAAAGTATGCATGAGACTTACTAAAGGATCTATTTTGTGCTTGGAGTGCCGGTGTTAGCCAGTGCTCTGATTTCAGCTCTGAAAGATTGATCTCCAGCTTGCCATCGATCCATGGAGTCAGCAAAGAGGGTGAGATTCAAACGACAGACTTTCTTTTGGCCGCATTCGGTGGTGAATTCTTTGTTGTACAAATCTGCTGGTGGGATGCCATTAAGTAAGATGTCTGGATGACAGACCAGACTGTTGATACACGAAGGGATTTGGTCCCAAATTGTCGTTCCTGCAAAGTTGTGGTCCGACATAATGTCGGTGAATACCCGTGCATCGGCAGGGAGATCAGTGCCGACGGCGACAGGAATCGAAAAACCCTCTACAGCAACACGGATTCCTTCTGAGATGAGAGATCTGAATTTCGCTGCCTCTTTTGGCCGAAGCACATCGGCCCAAGGTTCAAAGACTCCTCGGATGAATGGGTTTGAGTTCGCTAGATACGTCTCATGGTACGTCGGGATAGGATCTTCGAGCATCAAAGGCCACTTGCAAAGGGTGAAATCTCTCACATTGCGTCGCGCGGCACCGAACCACACGACGGTAGCCCCATCAGGAAGCCACAGCGAACCGAAACACCCGGTACCGGGTCCAACGATGAGGACGTCAGTCTGCAGCATGTCGGCACACTCCCTCCCCATGTCACCTTTGTAGTCGGAAGGCTTCCTGTAGACCGTCTCCACTGTCATACCGCCCCCCTTTGCATAGTGAACGACAGAGCCGTTCAAACTGTGCAACGCATCCATCATCTCCGTGTGCTCTTGCGACCCCTCTGGAAATCGTTTATTCCAGAAGTACACCACTCGAAGCTTTCGGTGGCGGCTGGCCACGATCTGGCTTCTCGAGGCTGCAGAGGACCTCCCCGGGCTCAAGCCGTACGAAGCCAGAACGCGCTCTCTGAAAAGACGGAAGGCTCCCAAGCCTGCAGAAGCTCCTTTCAGAGCATAGTTATGATCCACTCCGCAGAAGCTCCCCGCACCAACAATCAGATGATCGAGGCGCGTCCACGTGCCCGCAGTCTCGACGTCCGTTTTGTAGAGAGGACGCTGCAGTGAGACGCGGCCCGCAAAGTTGGCTTCGCGGACGTTCGGGGGCTTGGCGTCCGAAAAGTAGCTGGCATCGATGTTCGTTAGCAGAATCCGGAATGTGTCAGCAACTCCGTGAAAAAGAGAGGTGACAAGTGCGGGCCACATCGTGTCCATAATCGCGTGCGCAAAGTTGTAGTAGTGGCCGAGGATGGGGATCACAGGCTCCGAAATTCGTTGTGTCACATTTTTCTCCACAAACGAGCTGAGTTCGTCCAGCGATTTAAAGGTGCGAATTTGCAGCGAGTCCATCGGACCAATTTCCTCGTGACAATCATCTCGGAAGCGAACTGAGCGAAATGATTCGATATCCTCCGTACCCTCTACAACAAAAACACAAAACGGACATTCAGAACTCCAGTAGGCATTTCTAATCGAGCAGGTAAAATTGGCGGGAAGGGTCCCCTGACAGCCCGAGAGCCTGCTTGCTACAGAGGAGGATTCCGGGGCAGGGAACGCACTGCGTTGAGGGAATCCCAAGTACACCAGAACAAAAACCAACACTGCGAGGAGGCCCAGGGACAGCCTAAACATTACCTGGCGGCGAACACGAAACTTCATCTTGAAGGACAAGCGAAGCTGAAAAAGAGCGAAGGAAAATACATGAAATAAAGCAGAAATCGGTGGCGAATCACACGCTTGTGTGAAGCACTGAATAAGCATCGATCGGACTGTTTCCGGTATGTTTCCGGTAAGTGATCGATGGGGAAATCTTGGGAAAACTGTGTCGATCGCGGAGACGGGTGGCGATTGCATGGGTATGCATGCATGGGTGCATGCATGCACCCGCGCGGCGGCGCGCGCGCGCGCGCCCATGCATCGCGGCCGGCCGCGGCCGGCGCGCCATATGCATGCATGACCCGCGCGCGACGCCATCGCGACG
This sequence comes from Chromera velia, assembly GCA_018398765.1. Taxonomy (NCBI): domain Eukaryota; family Chromeraceae; genus Chromera; species Chromera velia. The sequence continues at coordinate 107,772 of JAHBMJ010000897.1, read as the reverse complement.
CCAATTGCATGGTCAAAAAATAAAGCGGAACTGTCATGCATGCAGAGACGGACTAAAACAAAATCAAAGGGTCGATCGGTCTGTACTAAGGCGTCGAGGATCGTCTGTATAGGCAGACAAATCCGAACGGTGGTCAAGAACCGCTGCATAAATATTCGGAGGACAGAACATCTGATGAGTTTTCAGGCGCGTGGAGAGCGAGCAAAGTGCAGTGAGACCACGTGCGGAATCATTCAATTTTGAAGTGCCATCGATCGAGATGAACGGTCACTCATCCTCCTTGAGACCCCCCTCTTCCTCTTCCTCTTCTGTGTCAATTGAGGGGATCAAAGAGGCTTCCTCTTCTGTGTCAATTGAGGGGATCAAAGAGGCTGCAGACAGGATTCGACCTTTCGTCCACCGCACTCCCCTTCTTCGCTGCTCCTTTCTTGAAAACTCCATTCTTGGTGCCGCCGCACTTGTTGGCGGGGGGGGCGCCGCTGTGAATGGGTCTGCAGATGAAAGGGAGGGTCCTGGTGTCTTCTTTAAGTGCGAAAATTTGCAGAAAGTTGGGGCTTTCAAGATTCGAGGTGAGAGGGGGGAATGTTTCTGTGCAGTTCTCCCCGTGACTTTCTTGTGCATGTCTCAGAGAGTGCCTTGTTCGCCCCCACGACTTTACGGTTGCATTCCTCCACTCGTTTCTCTACGTTGCAATTATCTGGCTCTGGTAGTCAAAGCAAAGTGCACTCATTAACGGGGGAGGGTGAATGTATTCAAACGAGCGAGGTTACGTGCCACGTTGTTTGTCGTCTTCCTTACATTCCCTCCCTCTCTTCAATCAGCGGGGACATTCGTTCATTCCTTTCTTCTCCTGACGACAGCGATTTGTTCTTTAATGTGAGCAATGGCGTGCAGGCGCTTGCAATGCCGTCTCGCTTCTCAAGCAAGAGAATCCAGAGACTGCGGCAGTAGTCACCCACTCCTCAGGAAACCACGCGCAAGCCCTCGCGCTCGCAGCCCGTCTCCACGGCCTCAGGGCACTCGTAGTGATGCCCAAAGACTCTCCGAAGGTCATCGTGCTCACAGGCCTAAATCCTTTCTGTCTCTCCCATCGCGATTCTTCCCTTTCTTCGTTTTCACCATTCGCCAAAATTTCCTTCGCATGTTCGTTCATCGGCTTGTTCTTACATTTCCTGCTTCTGCAAAGAGACGGAGCTCCGGCTCAGGCGTGACTAACCGGTTTCCTTCCAACGTTCGTGCAGGTCAAGGTGGCTGCAGTGGAAGGTTACGGAGGCGAGATCACCTTTTGCGAGCCGAACCAACAAGCTCGGGAGGACACCGCCGACCTTCTCCTGAAGAAGCACGGAGGAACTTTCATCCACCCATACGACGATACGCGAGTTGTGTGCGGGCAGGGGACGGTGGGGCTTGAGATAGCGCAGGACTTGAAGGGTCTTGACGCGGTCGTGATCCCCGTGGGAGGGGGCGGACTGTTGTCGGGCACCGCGGTTGCCATCAAGGCACTCACCCCCACGACTCGGGTGATTGCCGCAGAGCCTGTGAATGCGGACGATGCGAAGCGGTCGTTCGAGGCAGGAGAGAAGAAGTTGAATGAGGCGCCGCCTCAGACGGTAGCTGACGGTCTGAAGACGAATCTGGGCGATGTGACTTGGCCTCTGATTCGTCAGACTGTGGATGAGGTGATTTCTGTGTCGGAGTCGGAAATTTTGTCTGCGTTGCGGTTGGTAATGGAGAGAATGAAGCTGGTCATTGAGCCGAGCGCAGCAGTCGGTGTGGCTGCGTGTCTTCGACCCGAGTTTGCAGAGAGGGGTTATAAAAGAGTGTGCGTCGTATTGTGTGGAGGTAATTTGGAATTGGATCGTTGCGCTCTGTTCTTCCCACCTTTGAAGTCGGTGTAGCTTTAATCATGCAATCAATAACAATATCCGAGATTATCCGAGTCATCTCCGTTGAGCAAACTTTTCTTTCTTTCTGTCCGTTTTGCTTTATCAGTCGTTGCTGGCGTCTTCGCTTGTTTTTCTTTGTACAAGAGTGCCACCAATTACGCTGTAATGGGGAATGGGTTGACAACTTGACATGATATCACATCGATCGATGTCACATTCTAGGTCACATTCATATGAAGTCTCCCAGATTCTCCCGGCTAGTCTCCCAGGCCTTAATCCGGAGTTTTCTTTATAGTGTGTATCTGTTTTTTAGTTTCTAGCTATAGACTTCTACGTTTGTGTATATATGTTTAGACTCTACTACTGAGCATTTATGAGTCGGTAAGCTATTTAAAATAGTAAAAATAGTTGAAAAAATAGTAAAAATAGTTCAAATAGTTACGATTTGCTACGTCACATAGTAAAATAGTTAGAAAATAGTTAGCTATTTTTACTATTTTAATAGTAAAATAGTGCTATTTTACTATTAAAATAGTAAAAATAGCTAATTATGAACTACTATGAACCATTTTACTATTCGACGTAGCGAATAGTAAAAATAGTCACTATTTTTACTATTTTCACTATTTTGATATAGCAAGCCGACTCATAGATGAGTATTAGTAGTACTACGACTACTACTATCTACTTACTTACTTACTTAATTGTGGTTAAGCCTAGAGTCTCTGAAACCAGAGACAAATAGCAACCCATGCATGCAGTTATAAACAAAAGGAGCAAACCGCCGTAGCTTAGCCTGCTTCCGCATAAATATGAACAACCACGACCCTCTGCAGCCTAGGCTGAAGCTAAAGGCTGAACAACCATACAAGATGCGCGCACACTCATTTCAGACAAGCTTCAATCAGTATACTTGCCTTCTTCGGCTCCCAGATGCTCCCGGTCCATAATAAATGAAACGAGCTCTCTTACATATGTCTCTTCTTCCCCGATACCTCTTCCCCCAGCTGCAGTAGTCCATCTTGCTTTGCAGACCCTTTCACCGATTCCTGTTCTCTCTTTCACTCTCTCTGCTAGCGAGTGAAGTTTGGATCTGAGCTGCTCTGTTCGCACGCATGCAGATAATCGATGCACCGCATCGTCGATCACCTTTTTACCTTCGACTGCAGGACAGTGAATACAGTGTTCTTCATACGATCCACCGTGTCTCTTTCCCCCACCAGCATATGCTCGAAGGAGAGAAATGAAAAGAGAACTACCAGACAAGAGAGAGCGAGGCAGAGTATGCAATTGAACTGTGTAACCCCACCCCCTTCTAACCCTCCCCCCTAAAAGCAACATGGCCAGACGCTGGTGTGATCGGTTCTCTATCTGAAAATTACTCAATCGGGAGTTGCGTGGATAGATACCACATGAACGGGTGAGCCTATGTTCACCGACGGGTCTTGAAGTCAACCATTCCGACAACCATTCTGAGGCTTCCCTTTTCCTCGCTTTCTGTCTGAGTATCCATTTATTCGTTCCATTTCTCCCTCTCTGGCTTTCTTTTCTTATCAGATCTGGTGCGATTGACAATGTCTGAAGCATGCTACTGGCTGAATTGGCCCACACCGGGGTCAGCGATCTGTGCCATACATCCCAGACTGCCCGAGGAACCTCCCTTTCTGTTCTTTTTATGCTTTCTATGAAACCTCCCAACTGACAAAAAAGGATCTCTCTCATGGGCCCGGACGCACACCAACCGAAACCAAAGTTGACACCTTAAAAGAGTTATAGGGCAAACAGAATGTCCAGCGCACAAATCGAAGCTGCAATGCATCAAGTACAACGATATCTCTCTGACTTACTGGTAAGGCTTCCAGTGACTACGTTGCCACCGGCTCCCAGAGCGCCTGCAGTAAACGAACTTTGCATTGGGGGCAAAGGACCTAAGGATGAACAAGTGCCTATCACTGCCCCCAAACAGCGTTCAGCACTTTCAAGTCGGTCCCTGACTAACTTTTGTGGGTCCCCTCCCTCAAACCCACGACACCCAAGATATTTATAGCTCTCTACACGTTTAACTATCTTCCCTTCAAAATTCACTTCCCCTTCTATTTCCCTTCTTGAGCCTAAGAGTGCGAGAACTTTTGTTTTCTTTAAATTCACTTTCAACCCATGTTCCTGACAATAAGAGGCCAAACGGTCCAAACGCCACTGCAGGTCAGAAGAAGAGTGAGTAAAAATAACAAGATCGTCTGCGTAACCCATGCTCTCAAGCAGTAAGTCCACCAATCTTACCTCCTCAGGGATACGGGGTCGCTGCTCCATTGTTTCATTCTCCTCTCTCCTCTCTCCACATTCTCTCCCCCTCTGTCTTTCATCTGTATCTGATCCCCATCTAAGCCATTAACAGCTTCCCTCCCTTCAACACTCAGAGCAGAATGAATATTATTAATAAACAAAAGAAAAAGAAGAGGAGAAAGTGGATCTCCTTGTTTTACCCCTGCACTTTCGGGAAAGACCCAATCTGACCTATCCACCCTTCCACACACATTCATATACATGGAATGAATCATGCACACGTCCTTCTTGCTGACTCCTTCCTCTCTAAGTCTGTCAATCATTTTCTTTCTGGGTACTCGGTCAAATGCCTTACTGAAGTCAACAAACGCTGCAAGGAGGGGTCTGTGTCTCTTCTTTGCTGAAGCTGTAAGAGCATGAAGGGCAGCTAGTATCGCTTCCCTTATACCAACCCCCTTCCTAAAACCTACCTGTCGTTCATCTATATTCGTTGTCTCCCTTAACCGGCCATCCATCAACAACACGAACAACTTTGTCAGAAGGCAGACGATGTGTATAGGCCTCCATTCGTCACAAGAGGGAGAGACGTGACCTTTTGAAACAGGAGCGATTCAAATGAAGTTCTACTTTTCTGGCCAGAAAGAAAAAAAGAAAAAAAGATTAAAGAAAATGAAAAGAAGAAAACAAGACAGACGAGAAGAGGAAAAGCATAAATGTAATTTTTTTTTTTTTTGAATGTACCTGCGCAGGGGAGATTCCTTCGAGGCCGGCTGCTTTCTTTGGGTTGATTGCCTTCAGTATCTTCTCACATTTATCGAAAGAGAAGAAAGGTGCCGGGGGGGAAGCTGGTGTTTCATCCTTCTTTTGAGGCTCTAGTTTGTCCCCACTGAACACATCGGCCCAAAAATTTGAAAACAAAAAGGTGGACAGCTTTTCTCCCTCACTCCTACTCTCTGCCTTTTTTCTCTCCCTCCTCCATTTCCATAGGGCTGCTGGGTCCTTAGCCTAGTTCTTAGCAGCTTCTTCTGCGAGTCTCTCTGCCTGAAGAATGGCATACTTTCTCTTTTTTCTTGCTATTAACTTCCCTCTCTCTCTGTTTAACCTGTTTATCTTTCTTTTTGCTGTGATGCACCGCTCATCTTCATCCCCCTAGAGTTCCCTTTCTTCTTTCCATTCCCTTTCTGCGGATCTAACTCTCTTCTGAATTTCCCTGCATTCTTGATCTCTCCAAGGTGCAACAGCCTTTTCCTTCCTTTCACTTTTCCTCGAATGAGTTGGCTTTCGTTTTCTCTCCTTGGGTTGTGCGAGTACATGCTCCCACTGTTGGGTGAGTCTGGCTATTTGGCTTCTCGGTGGCACAGAGATAGAACAAGTGGAAGACGGAAAAGCAGAAGGTAGTATCTGAGTATCGGGGTAGAAAGAAGGGATGGACACAAGGGGAAGGGGGAATAGGGGAGGAGGAGGAGGCGAAGGTATGGATGGAATAGGCTTGCCTTCTTTTTTTGATTCCTGAATCCCGGCGTCCCACAACCTAAGCTAAAGCTTCCCTGCTAAATCTTTTACTGAAGTTGCCAGAGGCATCATCTCATCATTGGTGACCGGCGTTTGCCTTCCTGGCTTCGTAAAAGAAGGGGATGGGACAAGGGAAGGGTGAGGTGGCGAGTTGTCATTCGGTTTTGGCGGAGATGAGAGGTTGAGAGATAGAGAAACGGCCGCATGTTCGGGGGCTACGTCAGGCTGTAGCTCAACCCCAAACAAGAATCAAGACCCCCGACATTCAGCGTGGCAATGGACAGCCTTCTTCCATTCACTGTCATATTTTGTACGCCGGTTGCAGAGGAAGAAGATGATGAAGAAGAAAAAAAAGAAAAAGAAGAAGAGGGAAAAGGTTCATTCTTGGAGAAAATAGAAGGAGGAGACGGTTTGAGAACCCAGTCTAGAATTGACGTGAAAGCAGAGGGGCGGGAAGAGGAAGATGAAGAGGAGGAGGAAGAAGAAAAAGAAGAAGACTACTGGTATAACCCTAGGTACTTCCATAGAAAACTCTAGACACCTATTCATAGGCCGATGGCGATGGCGTATGATGATGATGATCATGATAAGCACATAATTAAATGATTCAAATCCCGCGCGGGAATTTACTAAAATTCTGGAAACATGTTCAAATTAGGTTCAACACCGATTTCACATGTTTAAAACAGATTTAAAAGGTTCATTCTTTCATATTTCAACCTTTTTTGCATTAACCTTTTCTCAACACTATAAGATAAATGCTTAGACCTGCAAGTTTACATATACTGGCTCTAGCCGCTCTAGTACTGGCTTTGGCATTCAGAACGTTTCTATTCCTCTGCATATATCAACACGTTTTGATTCTTGCACAACTGGCAGTGCATGGGTGGCCGTTTTTCCTTTAAGTTTCTTGAATCCTCCTTGACTGCAGATTCTGACAGGCGGACTCCAAGTAAATAAGAAGCAAACCCGAGAGACAAGAAAAAAACTGTCAGAATCTCAATGCACCGGCTTTCTCTTATAGATCTGTTCAAAATATTCTGTCATCATACGATCTGAGCTGAAGCGGTGCTGCACACACACACACACACACACACAGAGAGAGACACACAGACACACAGACACACACACACACACACACACACGAGGAGGCTCAAGGGACAGGGGGGCGGGAGACAAAGACATTCACGGAAGAGCGAGGGGAAGAGAGCCAGGCTGGAGGAGGAGCTATCACAAAAATAGCGCAAGAGAGACAAGCGCGCTCAAAAATGATGAAAACAACATTACCCATCATTGCCTCAAGCACCCACCCAATCAATCACTGAGCCGGTCAGTTGTCAATTCACTCAGTCCGCCGCTCGCGCAGTCAAAAAAAAGGGGGCTGAGGCGCGAAGGAGCATGAAGACATCTCATGAAGGTCAGTCTTGAAGTAAATCAAAGCACCCGACTTTTAAATAAAGAAAATCTTTCTTTGGCAGTCAACTGATGACACTTGATCAACCTCTTGACCAAGAGAGTGAAACGCTTGTGCTTTGATTGTCCATCCCGCCCC